>JAOBRG010345680.1:0-14007 GCA_027574985.1 Umimayanthus nakama | reverse complement strand
GGGGGGAGGAATGCAAACACAAGCATGTCATCTAACTGATCACGTCGCAGTTTGTTTACATTTGTTTCAATGTAAATTAGTTGGGCCTCCTGTTTACTGCGTGTAGCCAATTTTTGGGGCTGAAACTGGAGGAAATAAATATACAGTCTAAATAAACAAGTCATCTTTTGATGCCCTCAGGTCAGCAAAAAGAAGTTACGTTTTTTCGGGCAAAATCGCAATGATTGACATAAAATAGAACCAAATAGTACAAATAATTACCCTTTGAAACCCAATTTGTACATTATTATTGCCACATGATTTGTTTCCCTTGCACGCGAATTCTGGTTGATTTTCAAAAGATGGATGTACAGCTAAGTAAATCCTGCTTATATAGGAAATGTGTAGGGGACCTTCAGTAAATAAGCAGCTAAATTGTACACAGCAATATACAATTAATAGATCACTTGGTTTTTGTTTACGAAAGGGTGTAAACACTCGAGTACGGAAGTGGTGACTGCGCTCAAGCATATACAGTACTAAGGTTGATTTTAGCATGCAAATTGTGGACTAATGCCAAAATCGTTAGACGGTTTAATAATTGGTAAAGTTATTTTAAAATGTATACAAGGTGTCTGTATCTCAAGTAGCACAATAGGTTATGAATTTGAGTTTGAAATAATATTATTTATATTTTAGTTTTATACAACATTAAAAATGCTCAGTTAGCTATGTTCTTGTCACTGAACGAAACTCTGTAGCTAATGAACCAAAGAAAATAAACTGATCTGCTGTGTTATCGCTGCTGGGTGTACGTGCGTGGCAATTCGCCAAGAGTTTGCAAGTCTCAACAAAGTTTGCCGCTGTTTCACAAGATCAACAACAAAAGTTTTGCGTCTCGTTATACTTTCCATTTTGATTTCTCTAATGAAATCGCATTTATACCTCGTTTATTTCTCGGCCTTCAACGAGTAATGTTCAAAAAGCTAGAAGCTACGCACGGCCACCATGTACCAATCAAAAACTTTGGACAACAGAACTCTTTCGAGTTTCCCAAAGTCAGTGCAAAGTCGAGTCCAAAGACAACTTTAGATTCTCATTACAATAAATCAAAACTGATCAAATCACCAGAAAAACTGTTTTAACTAAATCTTTCGCTATCTTTAAAAGTCTCGTCTAAAACCTTTTTTGTTTTGAATCTTTAGTTGATTTTACAGATGGTGTGATGTCCATCGGAAACGATATAGGTGCAGACATTCGTGCTTTTTGCACAATCTCCTAGTCGCGACGTGGATCATTCTCAAGATCGTTGACTTTGCTGGTCAAAAATATGGACATCAATGGCAACCGGAAAAACTTTGCAGAAACTTGGGATCTGAAGTTGGCGAAATTCTTTCAACCGTCGTTTGTTTTAAGGTGCTCAGTTTGTGGAACTAATTATCAGTGTTGGTTCTCTTGATGGCTTGTCAAGGACATACAGGAAGCTTTATAGTTAGTAGCTAGTCGCCCATGTCGGCCAAGTTTCCTGTCGCTTTTACCTAGTTCTTTATACCCACTTGTCTTGTTTATGCCAAGTTGTTTATGTCTAGTTGTTTGAGTCCAGTTGTTTATGCCAAGTTGTTCATGTCTAGTTGTTTGAGTCCAGTTGTTTATGCCAAGTTGTTTGTAGTTGTTTATGTCTAGTTACCTACATCCAGTTGTTCAGTGTGCCAAGCTGTTATGTCTAATTGTTTATGTACAGCTGTTTATACCTAATTGTTTATGTGCAGTTGTTTATGCCAAGTAATTTTTATAGTTGTTATTTATGAGCAGTTGTTTAAACCCATTTGTTTATACAGTTTTATACAGTTGGTGTTGCCCACTTGTGTTAATGACCAGTTGTTTAGTTCATCTGTTTATGAACAGATTTTTATGTGCAGTTGTTTGTACTCGATTGCTTATATCCACTTGTTTATGCCGAATTGTTTTTGTTCAGTCGTGTTGGCCTAGCTGTTTATGTTCACCATACTAGTGCATCCGGCTTTACCAGTTTTACCTTTTTGATGCCTTTCGTGTTTCAACGCAACTGACAACTAGCTTTAAAATGTGCTAATGGTTTTAAAAGTGTACATATAAACCAACGTTTTCAACTTAATGACCTATTCATGTATCGGAAAAGCAACGCACGCAGTTATATACCGGTTAGTTTAATTATGTAATTTCCGAGGGGAAGGGGGACAAAGAGAAAGCTTGCACTTGCTTGCTCGCCGATTTGACCAACACACTCTTGATGACAAAACCCTCGTCTCATACCGTACAAACCCATATATAAGCCCCGGACATGACTTCAAAAGGGGTTTTGGATCGGCTCATATCCGGGGGGGGGGGCTTATAAGCGGAACGACGAGGTAAATCGTAGCTGAGAAAAGAATTGAAGTTAACATACCATTACATTTCGAGTTACATTAGTAATACATTTATTGTGCAACAGTTTATTTCAAAAACATCTATAAAAACGACTTGTGCGACTGGGACAACTGGAACGGGACAGAATGAAAGTCAAAAGTATATATACAGATGGCGGGCTTATAAGCGGGGGGGGGAGCTTAAGATCGGGGGGTTTACAAGTTGGACTTTGCGGTATGTCAAGTCGCTGTTCACTGCTACACCCTAAATCTCATTTACAAAGAAGAAAATACCGCCCATTATCACTTCAAAGCTAGTTATGAAACTGCTTGTACACAAAAGTCACAAAGGATGTGTTTTCACTTTTACTGGATGAATAACCCACACTAACCACTTTAGACAAATATCTTCATGTGCAAGCTAGAATCAGACGTACTCACACCAGCAAACCCACCACTCTACCACCGCTATGAAGACGATTGCCTATTCAAGCGTAACACTGGCTCGGAACGGAACGTAACACTGGAATTCTAACACCCTTACTAACTGGAAACGTAACTCTATTCTAAGCGCCTAACCCGGGCCAAGCAAATTTTGTCGAATTTTCTGGAAGAAGTTGAAACAATCAAGAAAATTTTTCTCAACGCTGGTTACCCGTATAATTTCGTCACTAACACTATCCACAATTTTGAAGTCCCTAAAAACATGCTGCTCCTTACCAAATGGTTCCATGACCGTTCGCATTATTCTCCCTTTCTATAATGCCAATTATAAACAGAGCCGCAAATTCAAAGTACACTGCGAGAAGTCCCCTCTTTGCATCCTGAAGACCGTCGAGACCGAACGTTGGGAAAGCCAAGGTATGGTGGGAGAGCGCGCGAAAACTGGGGCGAGGAGTGTGCAGTTACTAAGTTGCCTGCACATGTAATAAAATGTCAAACAGAAAAATACACGAGCATAGATCAACTGTCTTGCACAGATTCGGTGCTCAGTCAATCTCATCTACCAATAAAGTACTACATTCGTGCTGTATAAAAAATTTAATGTTATATTTAAATACAAACAATACTAAACAAGATTTCCGCAAGTACTGTCTACTGCTGTTTCTTGTTCTTGTTGCTAGCTACAACGGGTTTAACCACAGGAGTGTGCTTGGAGGACGAGATCTTGTTCAGATAGTACAGTGCAACCAGGGAGAACAAAAAGCTGTATGAAGAAAGTGGACGAGTCAGTCACAGTGTTCCAAAAATGCAGTTTTCAAGAATCCTCTTGTGCCCAAAGAGCAAGCTTATAATAAGTGCATACAAGTATAGATATGTTCACCTAATACCACAGTCTTTTAATGAAAACCAATTTATAGCTTCATTTTTATATTTCTATTACATATGCTGTGCATATTTAACAATTATTCCACGAAAAATGCGCATTGGCTATGAGCTTTTTTAGATAGCGGACGAGGTGCGAAGCACCGAGTCGGCTATCACAAGCTCATATCCAACAAGCGTGAGTGGAATAATTATTTTATTAAATACCAAACACTGGATAAAAATATTTCGAACAACATCCTATTAGTCTTGTTTTATTGGTCTGTACAGTAAGTTATGGATCCTCATTTTTTCTTTCCTTGTTTTCATTGCCCACATGCTTTGCACTTAAGTAATAAAAAGGAAGGAAAAACTCAGTTTAATGAGTACCAGCATATGGGACTCCCAATGTCAATAACAGGGGGCCAAACTTAGCGATGGGCCATCACATTTCGCTCACTCATGAATGTGACTTACCAGGTTGTGACACACACCCTGTGGACCAGTCCACTGGCAAACATGGCAACTCCTAGACAGGCAAGCACTATATGAAAATAAGTTGAATCATTATTTCATATAAGTTTGCAAACAAAATTATGTTGAATACCCGCTATGCACAAACTTGTTTCCCAGTTGTTACAGTCTGAGTGTGGTTTGTTTCTGACAGACAACTTGGGAGACTTTAAAAAAAAATCAGGCCCCCTAAAAGGGGAGCTTATTAGAGAGGGGGGTTTATTAAAAACTATGACTATAAAGTTTGAAATGCACTGCAGCTTTAACAACAACTTCTGTAGGTCTTTTATGCTCTTCTTACTCTAAAACGACAGTGTCTGAAACCTTCTGAATTTGATCGCTGTCGGAAATGTTGACAGGATGTTATGAAACTGTTTTTTGTTGTTTGCAAATGCCTGGGGGGGCACTATTAACTGCCAAACACCCACCCCCAGGACTCATCATGCATCAAATGCCTGGGGTTTACCCAGGGGGATGCTCATAATTTTTGCAGATACAACAGTCAGACAGATTCACTGAATGATTAAGAGTCACACATGGAAGCTAGAATTCTGTAGGGGAAAGGGGCTAAATGAGGCTAAACAAATGAGTCCTAGCAGGGTGTGGATATGGAAATCCCAAATTGCTGGCCTTACCAAGGGATGAATATATTTCAGAGGCCATTGTGCAGACTATAGCTCCTCTAAGATACATAGATCTACCACAGGTATATATGCATGTCTAAACAAGACACTAATTTGTAGCAAATTTAACCCTGAGTTTTCCAGTGGAATAACCACTATCAGCATAATTATGCAATCTCGGTTTGTTGACTCACCACATGGCATAACAACTAATGTGTCAAATAGCGCTAGTTATCTAACAGACATTAGACATCTTGTTCTTTTCTTCATGCAAACTTGCACACCAATTCACTGCTTCATAGCTCACATGAATTCTTTCTGGATTTTAAAAAAAGACAATCTTTTCAAGTTCAGAGGCATTCACTTATAATAATTAAGTAATAGAATCTCAGAAACCGAACAATCTCCTTTTTTTAACAATGAAAGGTTAAGACTGCTGCTGTCTGTGACAGAGGTACAGATAGTTTTTGGCACTACCTAGCATATTCATTGAATAACTGGTCTAGCAACGCATCTTGACAATCTATTTGGGAATAACAAAGAAGTCGCACATTTTTTAGTAGTCAATGTTGGTTTCTGAAAGTAGGGTCTTTATTGATACCAGCACCCAAACTAAAAGCCATGGTACCTTCATTAAAATCACAGCACCACATGCAAATACTTGCCTTCTGGAAACAGTTTAGTCTGAAAGTTTCTCCCAAACATACTTGTCTCCAAGTTTCCAACAGCCTTTAGAGAGACAAGCTGAGTCAAGGTTTTCATTAACACAATTTAATACATAAAAATTATAAATTAACGTAAGCTTTATAGTTTATTAATATCAAGTTGATTGCTTTGAATGTTAAGAATGGAGAGAGAGTTAATACCAATACATAACTGAGTACAGGAAAACTGCTGACTACAAGAATACAGATGCTCTTGGTTGTCTTCCAGCTGAGTCAGACAAAATTCAACAGGAAGAAAAGCAGTGTAGATTATCATAAAGATTGTATACAATTCATAAGTGTACAACTAAGCCCAGCAGCAAAAGACCCAGTACTAGTTGTGTGCAGTATTTACGGCACTCATGTGAAGGTTGTACGTATGAAAACAATAAAATTGATTCTGTGTACACTTTTGACTGTTGATTTTTTCAAAAAGATCTGTGATTCAATCTCAGCTATGTCTGATGGATGTTTTACAGAGCATGTATGATATTCAAGCCAGTTTGTAACCACAAGATTCTACGTGTCTAAGTTATTTTGTCATGCATTGTATGAATCAGTTGGCACAAACTGCTTTTGGTTACAAACAAGGTTCGTACATCTTCAGAAATTCAAAAATCTAGGGTTTTCCAGGGCTGTTTTATTGTTTTTTTTCAAGGGCTTTACCAGAGCTCTTGAAGCCCAAAATGAAAATAACGCTAACATCAGATGTTTAAAACAACATTTTTAAATGTTAAAATAATTATTGTAATTACTGTAAAGCAAGAACATGCTTCAAGTGTATCATTCCAACACTAAGCAGTGGTTTTTACTCACTTAATACTTGTAACGAAATCAACAAAACGCACCATTTCAGGAATTTTTTTTTTCATTGACAATAAACTTTTGTGAGATTTTCTAGGGTTTAATAAAAAAAATTCCAGGGCTTTTCCTTTTCTTTACAAATCATGAATGGCGGCATGCCAAACACCGAAACAAACCTTTTAAGCCATCGGCACTCATGTGAAGGTTGTATGTATGAAAACAATAGAACTGATTCTGCATACACTTTTGACTGTTGATTTTTTCAAAAAGATCTGTGATTCAATCTCAGCCATGTCTGATGGATGTTTTACACTAAATCTTCTGTGATTTAGAAAAAACCTTGGAGTTGTCTACTCTTTGATCACACCACAAACTTTCTGGGTTCAAATGGTTGTTGATAAATGATGTGTAAACAAACAAAATAAATACTCAAAATAATTATTATTGCTGTCGCACCTCCTCTCTCAAAAGAGCATTGTACATAGCGACCCCTCCCCCCTTTTTTCTGCACTATACAGAAACAAAAATTATACATACATGGGTATGGGGAAAATGGGTAGATAAATTGATGAACACATTATACATTTTTGACCAGAATGCACAAAAGCCCCAAGTGGGTTACTCTGAGTTAAAAAGGATAGGGGTGACTGTCAGAAAATCTAGAAAACTACTTTAAAAAATACTAAGCCATAAAAATTTTTGCAACCTAAAACATATCCCCTGGTTAAAAACTAACCTACAAAATACCAATAAACAAATTATGACATTGTTTAGTACATCACTATTTATTTCCATCTATCAGATACATCTCATACCGATTTTAAGATATGTTTATATTACTGTTTTTAAACTGGAGTTTATTTAAGAAGTGTATTCAAAGGATCTCTACCAATGATAACTCGAAGTTTTTACACCCTAACATTACCGGTTTTTATCTTTTCAAAAGATTTTGCTTGAACAACCACTGAAAGAAGTAAATCACAAATTATATCCCTGAAAAAATTTGTCGACCATTCCTATCATCCAAATACTGGGAGTCCACCCAGTGCAGAAACCAAGGCACAGGGGAAAAAATTGGGGGGTGGGGTGCAGCATTGAATTCCCTCTCCGCCTCTCACCCTAAGTTTACTAAAGCAGTGTATTCAAAGGATCTCTTTCAATGATAACATAAAGTTTTTACACCCTTACAATACTAGTTTTTATCTTTTTACTAGATTTTGCTTGAACAACCACTGAAAGTACTAAATTGCCAATTACATCCCCGAAAAAATTTAATGACCATCCCTATCATCTAAATACTGGGGACCCCCTGGGCAAAAGCCAGCCAAGGCACAGGGAAAAAATCGAAGTGGGGGGAGGGGGGGGGGTCAGGAATTATTCCTTCTCCATCTCTCATCCTAGGTCTAATTGTTGCTCCTAACTATGTCTGAACAGCATCGAACAAAATCTCAACAAGCACGAAAAGACTGGTACGTTTATAATTGCTTCCGTTTCGTGATCTGCACATTTTATAAAAGTAGTCTATTATAAACAGTTGGTGAGTTACAGTAACAAGACAAAACAAAAACACGTGATTTCTGTTTTGAAAATATTTCAGAAACTGAGCCAAAAACTTATGTTACAAATATGTAACCCTTTTCAATTAACTTTGATGAAATAAAAGGATACAGTTAGCAGGAATACAAACAACTGGGAGCCCACAAATCCGCCAAGAATCGTCATCCATTTAGTGGCCGCCAACTGTCCTTTGAACATTTGCATGACGGCGAAAGTCAATACCGTGAGCGTTGAGGCAAACAAAAACGAAGTTGAGGCAGGGAGAGCTACGATGTTCAAAAGATACATAAAAGTTAATAGCGCATGAGGAAACAATGAGATAGTGTGCTTGAAAATCTCAAGTATTAAGTCGCAAAAACTTTAAACTCACCCATGTTCGAAAGAGGAGCTGCACTCACTGAATGAAAAGAAGGAATCAGCTGTTGGGACCCAGTTTATTCGCAGCCACGTAGGCAAAATCCCCGGATGTATAAATTCAAGATGGCGGATGATCCTTGAGCACTTGCAAGACTGCCTCTAAAAATGACCTGCAGGTTAATTGGTACGGTGCCTGAGATGCAATTCAAACCAAGAAGAGTTCCAAACCAGAATATTGTCTGGAAACTAAAACAGAGAGAGACATATTTGTCCAAACCTGGGACACATTGGCATAGAGCAAAATCTTTCCACCAGAACGCTTTTCCAAATTTTACAATTGTTAACGTCGAGAAACCCCCATGCTTTCTGAGGAAATTCTCACCAATTGGACGCCATTTTGTAGCTTTCTCCATGGACCAAAGTTCAATTGAAATTTATGAGTTCCAAGGACCAAGTGCAGCAGAAGAACTATTAGCAAGTGAAGGTCATGACCCTGTAGCTGTTCGCAGCAAGCTTTTTCGGCAGTTTTTCAAACAAACTGCAGTGACAACTGTTGCTCCGAACGGAGAACATTTAAACCGTGAATGTAGCTTATTTACAGATGATGGCCATTATGTGATTGTCGGGTCTGCATCGTACGTTCCCGAAGAGCCACATCCGTATTTCTTTGACATCTATCGAAACAATGAATCGGTTTCCCCCAATCCAAGGTCACCTCTAGAAGACTACACGATTCATCTGATTAATTTATTCACTGGCACTCTTAGTGATTCTAGGACTTTCAAATGTGACAAGATATTTCTTTCTCATAACCAGGGTCTCTATCTGTACAGAGATTTGCTTGCAATTTTATCGGTACAACAGCAGACTGTTCACATATTTCAGGTGACTCGAGATGGAAGATTCATTGATGTTCGCTCAATTGGACGATTGTGTCATGAGGATGATGAATTGGTGCTGTCAGCACTGAGAAACACTGAGATGGTTGATGGTCACCCATTCAGGCCCTACAGAGAAACTTGTATTAATGGTCTTAAACACCGCCTTTTGGTTCACCTCTGGCAGAAAGCACAGAAAGAGGGTGGCGCACAAGCATTGCGAAGGTTTTATCAACACTTTGAACAGTTCCGAGTTCTCAGGATGTGGAAGATGCAGCTACTAGATGAAACAACAATCCTTATCAAATATGCAAGTGAAGATGTTGTGACACTTCGAGTTGCTGATCCCAATTCTCAACCTTCTTTTTTTGTCCTCTACAACATGGACACTACTCAGGTTCTAGCTGTTTTTGAAAATACTTCAGAACAGCTGCTAGATCTGTTTGAACAATTCTGTGATTCTTTCCGCAATGCAATGTTACATTCACCAGGACAATTTACCTGCTCGGCATCAAGTAATATCTTTGCTCGCCAAATCCAAAGACGATTCAAGCATACAATTATCAATGCAAAGTATGGAGGCCATACTGAGGCTGTGAAGCGACTTCTTGCCCAACTGCCAATCAGCTCACAGTCCTACAGTAGCAGTCCATATTTAGATCTGTCACTATTCAGTTATGATGACAAGTGGGTTTCAGTTATGGAGCGGCCAAAGGCATGTGGTGATCATCCAATCAGGTAACACTATATCATTAAAGTCGGGTTGAAGAGCTTCCATGCATAGGTCATCCTTTAGGTGGATTGCATTTAACATTTTGTTTTCAGTCACTTGTATAAATAAACTTAAGAGAACTTCATGGGTATGGAAGAGGACTCCCCAGTCAAGCAACTTGACATTCTTGTTTTAAATTGTAGATCTATCACTGAATCTCATGTCAAAACTTGGTACTAAAACATTAATTATCTAGGATACTACTTTTCTACGCAAAATGCTCTCCCTATGTTACATTCATTTCTTTCAGTCTCCCTCATGCTTTTTTTTTTCATGTCACATGAAAAACCATCCTATATTTCCTAATTACATATTTGTTAAATGTGCAAACTGCTTTTAATTAATGTATATGGTTTTTACTATACCGGTAATTAATAATTATTTTTACTGCATACCAGGTTCTATTCCAGGGACTCTGGGCTTCTGAAGTTTAAGATCCATGCTGGCTTCCTTGGTCGCCCTACTCCACCAACTGCCCGCAGACTTGTGGCATTCACTTTCCACCCATCAGACCCTTTTGCCATCTCAGTGCAGAGAACTAATGCGGAATATGTTGTGAATTTTCACATCCGGCACCTGACTGCAGCACAGTCAGAGCATTTGTGACAGGAACAGTTGTGTTGTACATATGTACATGAACCATCATGATGAACAGTCTCGACAAAATAATTAGGTCACAAACCTGATCATGACACTTACTTAAATATTTCACGACAGGTTTTCTGTTAGTGTTCTTCTTCACACATTCCTTTCAGTAGTCTGAACATTCAGTAGAATAACAGAAATTAGCTTATTGGCAGGAGACTTTAGATCAAAACAAGTATTGATATCTGTGAGTTCCAGCTACTTTAGATTCTAAATGAATTGCTACATAATCAAATTATAGAATTGGATACTTTCAAGTTTCATCAGCCATGCAAAAGCTTGTACATGTACTCTATTTTGTGAACTTATTGCTAAAATTTGACATGGAGGAACTAGCAAAATAGTACAATTTAGGTGTTGCATGGAGTTTTCCCAGGTTATATTATCTTCTCTGGTGAATTATGAAAGTACTTACTTGCTTACTTAGGCCCTTAGCTCCCTGCAGAGCATAGGCCATAGACTTTGGATAATTCTAGATACTTAAATCCATCTATGACAATCGCAGTTCCCTCATTTCTCTTTTTTGTCCCTCCTCCAGCTGTAATTTGGTCGTCCTTTTTCCCTTAGCCCTGCTTATTCCACATTAGAGCTTGGCACGTTGTCCTGGTGTTATCCTATCAAACAACCTTTCCATCCTGACACAGTTCTCTGTTAGGGACCTATCTAACCACCAGATTCTGTAACTGATTATTGTTTGTGATCACCTGTCGACACACCCCTCGATCTCTGGTAGCGATTTCAAGCCATTTCGACCCACCCACTAAAACCCGTCAAAATCGAGAAGGACACCAACTACAAATGAAGCAAGTAAAATTTAACTTATTTCAATATTCACCGAGATACCGTCAAAATTGATTTCAGCCCATACACTTGCTTATACTTCGCTTGATGTCATGATACCACAGGAAGCCGACAAAACACACATAGAGTGTAGGTTTCTGTTCTTCCATAAGACTGGCAAAACAGGGTAAACATGTGTGTGATGGAGAGTTAAATGAAGGAGTGCCAACAAGTTTAGAGCTAAAGAAGTTTAAGCAAGATGAGCAAAGGGTTCAGTGTTCTACTGGGGATGGAACGTTTTACCACAAAGGAAAGTTTCTGCTTACAAACCCGACTACCCCTTGACAATGAACTGCTGAATATCGGATGAGTGTGCCAGCTGCTAAAGCCAGAGTGGATTGTTACTAGATAGATGTATTCAAGCTGACAACTGTAAATGGGAGCATCAACGGTACCCGCAGTCTGCCAGAGTGGTTGTGCAAGCTGCTCTAGTTTTGGCACATGGTGATACAGATGTGGAGACAAGTAGACAAAATAAATATCTTTAAGTGCACAATAAATAAACATGGTGTTGGGTATACTACTAAAACTAGAGAAGTATGATTTCCACCAACAAGGGCAGTGGCGGATTTTGTTTTCTAAAACAAACAGTATTAGTTTACAGCAAAAACGGTATTGAGAGTTTTGGCCAAGTCCATTCTCTCGTTTAGCTATGCTATTGGAATGGCCCTGTCTCAACTATACCATTACTATTTGTCTATTATTTATACATACTATTATCAGAAGTTACAACTTTATGTAAAAAAAAAAAAGAATATATGTAACAGTTGAGCAAATAAATGAAAAAGTGAAAATGAAAGTTCGTGTTTCACTACAAAGAGTGACACATGTTTGTACATATACTGAAGCTATAACAGTGTGTTTGAGTTCCACCATATGAACAGACACTTAACCTTTACTGAACGGTAGCTTTTGGCATTCCCCTTACCGTGTTGTAACTTCTAGTTTCCGAGACTTTCGGCACAATCCCTCCACCCCACGGTGATGTTTCGTGAGCCCAGGTCGCACCAAAGTTGTTTATTTAGAACTAATTATGTCCGGTTTTCTGTCAACAAGTAACTTGCAATTGGGCAAGTGCGACCTACTTTTTTCGTCTCTTCATTTTCTTGTACGGGCGGCTGACGAAACTAAAAAGGGCGCGGTGGACTTGCATTTCTACACGCCAAACGGAAGCTAAAGCCCTTGTCTTGTTAAATTACCTTGTGCCACTGGCAGTTTCAATTAACGCAGAATAAAAAAATCTAGTTTTATATCGCAAGGAAACATTTCGTATATACAAGGACACATTTTTTTAGTTTGCCTGAGCTTGTACTCAAAATCACATCTTGATGAAAATAATTTATTCCCGATTAAGTTACCGAAATTGCCCGTGACGCGTCAAGCGCGTAGCCAGGATTTTTTGTGCGGGAGTCAGCGTACCTCAAGAACCGGGACCAAATAATAAACGTTTTGAATGATACGCTATGCTAAACCCAAAGACACACAGCGTAGACTGTCTTATCAGCGGGCTATCAAACTGAAATTATTCGGTACAACCTTTAATGATAGGGGAAACTTTAACGAGCGCAAAAGGCGCGAGGCGCTGAGGGGGTCTGGAGGCCTGCCCCTCAAAGAGATTTTGAAATCTAAGGGCCTGTTTACATGAGGCTTTTCAGAGACTACCCCGGTGTTTGGTCATTTCTTTGTTACTGTTTACATGGTTTGAAGATGGGATGAGCTAACCCCGGGTTGATTTCATCCCTGTTCCAAGCACAGGGATGGGATTACAACCCAGGATAGCAATTTCTATGTAAACAGTTCTCTCGGGATAAAAGATTCATGTAAATCAGTGCTCGTGTTTTTCATCCCTGGAGGAGACGATACATTGATGAGGCGCGGGGGGGTGAAGCTCATCTCGGGCGAGATGAGATTGATTCCAGGCGGGATGAGATAATGTCATTTTCATCTCGGCATCCCGGGATGAAGCTGCTTATGTAAACAAAATGTTTTTCGTCCCGGGATGACTTTCATTCCGGGACGAAACTCAACCCGCCCTCTCATGTAAACGGCACCTAGAAGCCTTAAAACGCAATTTCCAGCATGCACTAGTACTCTCAGGCCGATGGCTGTGTCAAAAAGGTTCCTAAATTTGGTTGTCTTCTTCTTAATTTTGCAAAAAAGAGCGTTGTCATCAGTTATAGCTTCGAAATCGATAATTATTGTCAAACCCTCTTTAATGCTTGCGAAATACTTAACAAGTTTCTTAAGAAGGACAAAAAAGTCCATATTGATCCTCATCATGACTGCAACTCGAAACTCACCTGGGTATCCAAGATAAAGCAGACAAATTCTAGATGATAACAAAACATATTTCTCTGCTAGTTGGCTTGTGAGAGTTGTTTTTGTGTCCCAATTGAAATCGAGTCGCGATTGAGGCTCTCAAGTAAAATTGGGATGTTCTCAACTAACTCGGGAAGGTTGGACACTCTACTTGAGTTTTTTTTAGGGGGGGGGGGGCTGCTCCCACGGAAAAATTAGAAACTTAAGGTCTTCAAACCGCTGGAAAAGCACTGAAATTGTCAATCCTACCATCACTGACTTGTTTCTGTTACCTGCCTATTTTTTTAAATTTCTTACGGTACCATAAGGCGGCCCTTTTTGGCTCTT
>JAOBRG010345658.1:0-14010 GCA_027574985.1 Umimayanthus nakama | reverse complement strand
CGTTTATTCCATGTGGGAAAATCGAACCGTGCTAAACTCCACCAGTTACTGATATATAATTTATGTGTCTAGGATGCATTCATGGCCGTTCTCGCATGTTGTATACACGTACCTTTTCATCTCCGCGCCAAACGTTGCTCAAAAGACGTGTTTACAGTAATTATACTCCGCTGACATTCAGCCTTTTGCCATATATTACATTTATTTTACTAAGAAGTCCTTTCATGAGCATGATTTCCAAAGGGAGAAAAGGAGAAGGTGACAATCGCAATTGAATGGCCGATGTTTGTTTCTGTAATAGCCGTTAGATGTGAACAATTGTCCTCGCCTGCCAATGGACGGATCGTGGGCTCATGTGGTCACGTGTACCTCTCCAAGTGTGAGTTTGCATGTAATGAAGGGCACATCCTACTCGGGTCTAGGACCAAGACGTGTCAGAAGACAAAACTGTGGAGCGGCTCATTGGTCACGTGTCAAGGTCAGTGTGAGCGTTACGTTAAGTTTTATTACTCTACGCTACGTGACATGGCGTGACGTGACGTGAAGTGATATTATGTAATACTATGTTATGTTATGTAATGTTATGTACTGCAATGCTATTCTATGCTGAGTTATGTTATTTTATGTTATGTTATGTTATGTTATGTTGTGTTGTGTTGTGTTATGTTGCCTTATATTATGTAGCGTTCGGTTGATTTATGTTATGTTTTGTTTTTTGTTGTTCACACGTGCATTGTACATGTGTTATACTCTGCTGTTCTGCCTCGAATTGCCTTTCAACGTGATGTGTTTTGTGTTATCTTGGAGAAAGTACTTTACACTGCCTGTATATCGCAACCTTCAACCACTGTTCGTTAACCTCACCAAGCGTAGAGCTCAGTTTACTGGACATGCATTCCGTGCCAAGGGTGAAATCATATCGGACATCCTCCTTGTGCTGCGCTTTGCTCTGTCTTTTCGTGTCATGAGAGTTATTGTTTTATTTTAGTTCTGCTAGATGGTCTGCTTCACTTGAGACAAAATAATTTAGATATAGCTACAACAAGAAGAACTCCAAATCAGTAAAATCCTAAAGGTGAACTCCTTGACAAACTGCTTTTAACTTTAGCTTTTTTAAACTGATAAATGTTCATTGGGGCTCTTAGGAAAAAAAATGTCAACTGTAGATGTATCAAAACAAAATTAGTTTTCGTGTAATTACTGGCAACTTGAAGTCTTTAGTCTTGAGGTTGATCGAAAAAAGAACACGGGACAAAAACATATGACAAGCAGAATTCGAAAGACGGTTGCTTATGTGACATTTACACTTTATTTAGGGGCAGCCGACTAAGCAAATTTTGAAGGGGGTTGGGGTGGGAGGTTGGTGCAGTGCAAGAAATGTTTTCGCAACCGATAAATAAGACAGATATTTTTCAGTCGAAAAGTGGTGCATGACGTAAAACGAATCTAACATGAGTTGTTTTCGTGCCTTAGGGTGATTCAAGATTTTTTAATGGTCTTCCAAACCCAGCCCCTCCCCCCCCCTCCACCCACCCGTCCCAACGCGCCTGTCAAATAGATAAATAATCGTCTCGTTAAGATGACAGACACCAAAACACGGTTTCCGCCATTTGATTGTTTTCTAATCATGTCTGGTGAACACGTATTTCCACAGTTGTCAGATGCGCAGGTCTTCCACATATAAATCACGGCACCAAGTCCTGCACCGGCAGTGGAGACTCGTACAGCGACACGTGTGTGTTCAGCTGTCAGAAGGGGTACGATCTGAAGGGGAGCAGCTCCAGGGTGTGTCAGAAGGACGGTCATTGGACCGGCTCGGCTACCAGCTGTGAAGGTCAGTCACACCAACTCTTGACGGTACACATTGTTTTGTTGTAACAGTCTTGGATAAATGCATCCCTAGGTTTTGCATAAATATCTTTAAAGAAATTCTCGAAAAATGCTCTGTCTGTCTGTCGGTCTGTCTGTCTGTCTATCTGTCTATCTGTCTATCCACTTTCGTGACAACGTGACATCAAACAATTTGCATTTTGTATGCACCTAATGCATTTTACTTTTCTTACCAAAGCCCGGAAGTGTCCCTCCCTCCGCCGCCTACCATTCGGTATCGTTGATCCTGTGGACTGTGTGACCTCGCCTCAACCCTACCAGCGCGGTTGCGTTTTGAAGTGTGTGCCTGGGTACGAGATGGAGGCTGATTCGGTTCAGTTGAGGTGCGGACCCGAGGGCAAATGGCTTGGAGTGTATCCCAGCTGTCTAGGTAAGGTGTGAGCTTATATCTCTGTAAAACAATGAAAATGTGCGGAATGAAATGAAGAGAATTTTGACATAAAAATGGTTTGTTTTTAAGTGTGTAAGCGCACAAATTGAAACAAGAAATGTCTTAATTAACTACGAAGTGGTCTTTCCAGGGATCGAATTTTACTCTGTCACAATAAAAAGGAAGTTTTTTTTATTTTTGTCACAAAATAATTGAGAAGTTTAGCCATTAGAAGATTAAGAACCTAATTGCCGGGAAAGTTAATATTTTTATAATCAATTGTATGTGCTTTAACTCTTTGCTGTAGTACAAACCACGATGTTTGTTTTTTTAAACTGCCAAAATGTTCAAGGACAAAATGCTTTGTCTGCAGCAAGTTTTTGCGAGCCATAAAGTATGCGCCTCAAAAATGAAATTAGTTTTCGACGTACTTCAAAGTAAATATATGTAGTGTTGTGGTGTTTATAAAACGGTTTATAAATATTCCACGGATTTTTCTTTTTTTTCTCTTTTTTCTCTTTTACATTTTGCAAAAAGTGAGTGCTATTAAATTGCAAAAGAAAGAAGAAACAAACAAGCAAAGTACAACGATACACATTCATAAAACCTTGAGAATGTCAACTGCTCCGTCGACGACTTTTCACCTTCACTTTAGGGTATAACTTTCAGATTTGTCCTCGTCATATCAAAACGTATAGAAAGCTGCTTTGTCCGTGGACAGGGACGTTAAGCCGTCGGTCTGGTCTCTCGACGTTCTATTGGGGAGCTCAAAAGAGCCGGTCACGCACTTTCGATAGGAGAAGGGTATTGCCAATGATGTGAACTGTCAACTGAGGATGCATTTGATGTCTTAGACAGAAATCCTCCGATTCGCTGATAGCGGTCTGGCTAAGGTCCTTAACCACTGAACCAAGCATTGGTTGTTAACAGGTTGCTGAAATGCCCCGGGGGTAGCACTTAAAATGTACTTTTAAATGTTTTATTTCTGATTTAACACCTGGTTTGACTTTGTTGATATTTCACCTGCTTCTATCAGTTTAATCGACACGCCCCCTATTATATTTCTGTTCCGAAGTCACTCGTGTTTTTACATGTTTCCAACATGTGAATCTTGATGACCAACAGACAAGAGACCCCCGAGCGTCCTGTGTCCGGCTGCGGTCACAACTGGCACTGACCCCGAACGTCCCGTCAAGACTTTGACCTTTGACCTCCCTAAGGTCAGCGATAACGCCGAACTTTACGACAACAATGCCAAGCCCAAACTAAGCCAGTCTCCGGTAGATATCAAGTCACCACACGAGTTCACTATCGGAACTCATCGTATCACCTACACGGCACGTGACACCAGCAATAACTCCGCCAGTTGCGTGTTTACTGTCACCGTGAAAGGTAAGACATACAAGAACGTTCACTGTTTGGGGACAAAGTCGGACTATCTTTTGTGGCGGGGGGAGGGGGGGGCGTTAAATGCATTGTGAATGACGCAGACTTATTAAATTTGGAGGAAAGCGAATGGAAAGTGGGAGGGAGTGACCAAATTACCAGGTCAAGCATATTTAATTCATGTGAACGTATTTTTTGCCACGAGTAGGAATGTGAAGTACACTGAAAGGCAAAACTAAACTGATATAATAAAAAAACTAGTTAGAATACTGAACGTTTTCAATCTCGGTTGATCTCGCAAGGTTGAGTCATTAAACACGTTGAAATCCAACCGGTTTTAACAAGTTCATATCGAAATTAAAATTTAGTGTGTCTACAAGGGGATGTACGATTCAAAAGTTATCGTAAGCTGCAATTATTTAAATCCGTAGACTAGTTAATAAATTTGTTGCCAGGCGAGAGTTTCTACTCGAGTGAGTCTTGGTCTTACGAGCTACAGGTAGTGTTATAAGGAACGCCAACTTCAATTTTGAACTAATTATTAAGGTAAAAGTTAAAACCAAAATAGAACTAACTATGGCAAGTTTAGCATAATTTTCAAGGTGCCTTAATCCGGAACAAAATCCCTGATAATTCTAAAACTCTCAGCAGACAATCGTTCAAAACGAAACTGAAGATCAGTTATACAGCTAACTACTGACAACACCTTCTTTGTATTATCTCCGTCCTGAAAGAAATATTATATTGTATTTTTTAAAAACTTTAAAAAGTTTTCGGAACTGTTTATTTATTTACATTTTATGTACTTATTTATTTGTATTATTCATTTTCACTTTCTTTACTTTTCTTAAGTAATTATTTGTTATTTATTCTATGCACATTTTGCAAGGAGTTCTTCATTCCTTGATATGTCATGAAGCATTACTCCGTTATCTTATTTCATCTGCCAGGCTTCATTCACCTCAAATCCCGTTGGATAGAGTCAGCAGTAAAACTACACTAAAAAAGTTCATTAACAGTTTTCCGAACTTCTTTGAACAGGACAGGTGGTAAAATATACACGAATCTAGAGATGGAACTGATATGAAGTACAATAGCTTTTGAAAGTTAAATAGATACAGTGCAGTGGAGGGGGACGGAGACACAGTGAGGAAAAGAGCGACAATACTAATGCAGCTGTTTTGCCAGAGCTATTGTCTTGTTTCCCACTACACTAACGTCCTTTCTGCCTTATGTGTTTTTAGATACTGAAAAACCCCAGCTGTACTGTCCTCCTAATATAGAAGTGAACAAAGAGGCGAAAACCGCGACCGTACATGTGATTTGGGACCCGCCTAACGTATTCGATAACTCAGATGGTAAAGTGACAGCCTTTACCGAGTCTGTCAATGGCTCCTCCTTCAGTGTTGGGGAACATACCATCAAGTACACGGCAACCGACAGCTCTGGAAACACAGGAGAGTGCTCTTTCATTATCCTGGTTGCTTGTAAGTACAAACTGAGGACTCTTAAGCCTAGTTCACATTAGAGGGGCATGCGCAGTCGCAGACGCAAGAGTAAAGAAAACAAGTGTACACATGCGCAGACGTAGACGCAAGAGTAAAGAAAACAAGTGTACGCATGCGCAGACGCAGACGCAAAAGTAAAGAAAGCAAGTGGACGCAGACATGATTGCATTAGCGCTTGCGTTTCTAATGTGAACTGGTCTTTAAATTTGACTATGAGTACGAATTTGACTGCAAGTACGACCTCTCTGCTTTCGAGTTTTTAATTTTGACCACGAGATTTCAGCAATTCTCGTAGAAAACTATTGAAAACAGGAGGGTGGTGACGAGATTTGACCCGACAGCGTTTTTGCGAATTCCTCTCGGCTCAAGAATTTGGCAGCAAAGTATAGGCACGCATCACGTGCATGTGGCTACTGCTATTACGATTACCGTCTTTTCTTTGAGTCGTTGAACGTTAAACATTAAATATGAACATTTGTTACAGCTTTTTTGAAGAAATAACTATGTAATAAATACGTGACCTTGTTGAAAGCTAGACTTACCACAAATCTACTCGCTAATTGTTTTGGTAATGGTACGCCTTATAGGCACGATAGAATATTGAAAAGGGCAAAAACCCCAGTAATAAACCAGCAGTAGCCATATCAAGTACTTGTAGTGGAAGTCACAGTCCCTGTCAAATCTGAAGGCCTCTACTGGCCAACACGATTTATTCCGTTTTTATTCAATTTAAGGCGCTGCGGCGTCGTGTTTCGATTACGGCATTTATTTCTAAAATTCAACAAAACCATTCAATTTTATGCAAACAATTGAGACTAGCTGCGTCGCAGACAGCCTTAACGTCTTGCGTATTAGTGCACGTTAGTTTGTTCTATTTTCCGCTGGGTCGCATTGATTTCTATAGAACTTCATGCGTAACAAATAGTTAGAAACCAACCAATCACGAAGCTCTATAGAAATCAATGGGACCCAGGGGGAAATGGAACAAGCTTTTGTGCACTAATACGCAGACTGACTATAACGACGTTTCCCTGACAGCTCTGGGCAGTCTGCACGCAGGCTTATTGACGCTCAATGGTACAAGTTTTTTTTTTGTTTTTGTTTTGTTCAGTTCTCAGTTCAAGTGTTATTGAGGAAAGTAGAATATCTGGCATGAGCAAAATGATTTGTTGTTGTCTATGGATCGATGTTGCAATCTCTTTTTGAAAACTTCAATATAACTTAAACATTATTCTCGGGCATCTTTTATACGATAAAATACACAGTATCTCATTTTATGTAAAACAAGGCTTTACATACATGATATGATAAGATATGATATGATATGATGTGATGTGATGTGATGTGATATGATATGATATGTTGTGATATCATATAAAATGACATCATGATAACATGAAGAGACATGGCGTGATGTGATGTGATGTGATGTGACGTAATGTGACCTGACCTGACCTGACCTGATGTGATGTGAATGTGATGTGAATGTGATGTGAATGTGATGTGACATGACATGACATGACATGACGTGAAATGACGTGACGTAATATGATGTGATATGAAACGATACGATATGATATGATTTTTGATTTCTCAAATTTTGTCCTCCTAGCCACCAAGTGTAAATCGTACGAGCCGCCTTCCAATGGTCTTGTCGCTTGCGGGTACTCATTCATATGGGGAGGCGACAAATGCTCGCCGCAGTGTAATGCTAATTTTGAATTTTCTCGTGCGCCCGCAAGGGACTATTTCTGTCTAAGCAACGGTATTTGGTATGTGTTTGACTATCGGCCTCAGGTGTCAAGCCACATGCCTTGGCCAGACTGCTCAGGTGAGCTGACAAAGATATTGAAAGAAAATGAAGGAATCTCAAGGAGAGAATAAATTAGTGAAGGGTTATGAGTGAGTTTTGTCAAAATTCCCATCATTCGATTTTAGAGTAGTGTGTTATTTATGCAAGCATGCCAGTTTTCATTCATTTTAAGCAACAATTGAGAAAACTGATCAGTTATATAGAAAGAGTAGATGAGTCCCTAAAAGTTGAAAGCATTTGAATCAGACACTGACTAATATAAGAGGGAAAGGGTCCGTTGTCCATTCATGACAGTTGGGGTAGTAAACTATCGTGAATGGAAATTGGCTAAGAAAAACGTCCTTTTCCTTATTTTTATAGTCACAGGATACTTTAGTGTTTTTAAGTTTGCGCACAGGGAAAGGGAAAATATTTCTGACTCCGGTGAAAAGTTAGCGTTGTGACCCTAGCGACTAATTTTTCTCACACCCCAACCCCGCAGAGGAGTACGTTCCAGGAGCGGCCCGGAAGGGGATGGAGTGGCAGTATTACACTGATAACTGTTCAGACCCGGCCGTGCAAAAGCAGGCCAAGGAAAACTTCGTACTAGGCATGAAGCACGCCCTCAGTATGATCGACCCCTTCTACTGTCAAATGGAGAAAGTCTGTAACATTGAAAATGAGAGAATATCCTGCGGCACAAGTGTTGAAGTTTCTGGTGACAAAAAGAAACGAAGCATTGTCAGGGTGAGTAGTAATTCCATTGTTTTATAACACTTGTTGTTATCGAACAAAGGAAACTCCGTCAAACTATTTTTTATGTTAAAGATATTCGTCGCGTTATCTTCCAATTAATGTAAAAAGTAAACATATTTTATGAAAACAGACCAAAAAAGAGAGTTGTCTATACCAACAACAATAATTGAAGTTCGTTTCATTTCGATACAAACTCTAAAACACGAAGCCGACAGCACTGGCACTATCAACTAAAGATTTGTTATTACGTGGAGATTTGTGTATGGCTACAACGCAATTTCTAACGAAAACTATCATCTCAAATTAAAGCTCCTCTCACATCACACCTCTAAACCTACACTTTATATTTTGGAACGTCAATGCGGTAGTAATAAACTATTTGTGCTTCTTGAACCCCAAAGTTCCTTTCGATTCCAGTATCAAATATTGATTATGACAACAAATAGCTGTATATGGCACCATAGTCATATCATGTTCCCACAGTACCAACCTATACACAACGCAACACAAATACCCTGGAATGACTGCAGTTACAAGTTTGTGCTCTGTCATTAATGTGTAGACTCGGCAGCACTAAATTTACCATGATAACTTCTAGTATTATGTGCAGCTGTTTGCAAAAATTTTGAACCCCCAAGTATCTACATGTATAGATATGTAATGCATGACAGTGTACACGTGGCAGCTAAAATTCGCTTGATTTTGATCGTTTTGTGGGTAAAACAGTACAATGATCTTAAGGTTATCATTCACCTTGAGCGGTGTTTTCAGTTTTTCTCAGTTAGGTAACTCCGTTTAGCCGCGTCGAATACCCACAAACCTATATACCAATGGAAAGCTTAGGAAATTATCTAGATGATGGTGAATATATCTTTTGAAATTTTTTGCTGGTAAGCGAATGCAAGCTTCGTAATTCAAACCAACTATCTCACTTCTAGATGTAAATGCGGCTTTTAGCTTCAAATTTATGTCATTTGTATTTTATTTATCAATTTTAGTACTATTTGCGCTCCATTTCCGTCCTGGCGATTTTTGATTGAAATCGTCTTTAATTTTCTGCAGGCACTTGAAGAAAATCCCCCATTTGCAGCATACAAAACTGCACTGACTGTTTGAGTCATAAAAAATAATTGGAGCGGAATTTCAAAATTCGCCAGGAGGGTTTTCATCTTCAGCTATTATTTTATAAGCTTGCCAAATTTGACGGCTAGATATTAAAAATTGAGGGAGCGTTGATCGTTTGCATTGTCGCAGTTTTAGGCAAAACATGTCTCGAGAAATTCACTCCTAAAGTACGCCGCACGTCATACAATTTCACTTCCGGTAAAAACTTTCATTCGTCATACCTCGCAAACTAATAGACGTAATGAAAAACATTTTCTGTTACTAAAAGTTCATTTGATTTATGTTTATATTCTGCAAAAATCCCAATTTCGATATTTTTAGTCTTTCCAACATGAACGGTAACCTTAATTTGTGTTATGACATATACTTAACGGTATTGAGTTTAATTTGAAATCAATCAGATGAGCATTCTCCAATATATGTATTTGCTTATATATTGGGGAGGGTTCAGAATATTTGCAAACAGTTGTGTATACATATATGATATGATCTGATATGATTTGATAGTATATGTATATGTTCACAGGTCACAAACATTTCTTATAAAACCAAGGAAGCCACAGTTTTGACAGGGATACCGCAATTACACTGATACAACAAATTCGGAAAATGGACACGATAAAAAAGAACAGGAAAAAGAAATATTGTGCGCGCGTAAAATATTCCGGCAACAAAGACTACAAACACAAAATAGATACATGTAATCTTACTTTTGAGCCAGCTATGTATTTGAGCGAAACCAGGTTACATGTCCAGCTGGAGCATTTGCTATTAACAAAAGTTTTCATAGTACAAGGAAACACACCTTTACAATAGTTATTTCTCTATTTTAGAATGTTCTTACAATCGATGTTGATCTAGAAGTGTTCCGTAGTCAAAGAGAGGATTACACACAAGTTGTGAAGCGTATAGAAAACTACACGGAGACACTGAAGTCAAACTCAGAACTTCAAAGTTTATCCATACCTGGTGCTGGCACAACTACACTTCGCTCCATAACTTCCACCGCAACGGAGGCCGTGTGCCAGAACGGAACTGTGCTTGGAATGAACAAGTTGTCCGCTGACAAATGCCGTATGTATTTTCATTTGTTATTTTAAAATACATTCTAATTGCATTTTAAGCACGGTTTTAGGGGAAGAGCCGACAGGGCCTGGAACCCCGGACAATTGGAGGGTGCAGCAGAACCATGAATCATGTCCAAGAAATTTTTAGGAATCATGAGTTTTTGCCTTTGAGACTCAATATGCTGCATTCACACATAAACATGTTAAATTAAACTGACGTTTTTCAAGTTGTTAGTTCTTGTAACTGGTAAGCATGAAAATCTTCACGATTGAGTCCAGCTTGGATGCTATGCTTGAAAATAATTTTTTAACTTATTTAGTTAAATAGCATTAAAACATGTTTAAGCGTTGGTGTGAATGGAGTGCTAGAGAGTCATGAGTAACAAGCAACGGCCAATGAATCACAAAGAAGTTTATTTACTTTAGAATGAGTCATGAATCATGGAGAACATTTGTAGATGAATGATGAATCTATGAATAGAAAAAAGCTACAAATTCATGAATAGCATAGGTCAAATTTTCCAGCTTCCACCTCTGATAAACAATTTTGTAAACGTTTCATAGGAAAAACGTTGAAGAAACTTTGTTTCGAGAACACAAACCTTTTGCTGCATCAGTTTCCAGAAATTCTATTTCCGGCCCCTTTTTTATATCATCGCTATTGCACGCATGTGCAATGGGTGACATATCGAGAGGGGGCAGTTTTGTCACTCACTCGCTCACCGACCTCGTTTCCAGTGCATCCGCGCATGGCACTGGGAACGAGGTTCCTCGGTCACTCCGCTGTTAGTTTGGTGTGTAAACGCTGTTTAGGCGGTGCGGTCTCCGTTTAAATTTTCATCTAAATCGATAGGTTTTCTACGGGCCAAGCATTATATTGGATGGATATTTTCCTGTGAAAACTTGACAGATATCGGCCAAAGTCTCGCTGTTGGAAATGCTAACGATCGGAAATTTTAAATCAAAAGTGAGAGCATCATATGCGATGTGTGTTGGAAAATTAGCGCGGCTGAAACTTATAGTTACATTTAGATAATGTTTCGTTCAACTTCAAGCTCGCTTTTCAAGTTGCCAAGGAAGGTCTAATCACATGTTAACTCAACGGAAGCAGTGCTATCAATGTCGATGAAATTGTTATTGTTGTTTTTTTAAATAAGATGTTCCAGGGGAAACGACATAACAGTTTTTGATTTTAGAAATGCAAACAAGAAATGGAAAGCACAGCCATGTGTGAACAAGGCAAAAAGTTTATTATTGTTGTTTTTTCAAATTGTGCAAAAATTTGAAATTCGGGCAAAACAAGTTTGCACGGCGGTTCATCTTCTCGTCATAAAACTTGATTGCGCTGGATTGTCATGCACTTGAACAGCGAATCTCACGCCACGCAGTCTCGGAGAACGAATCAGGAACATATACAAGGAAGCATAAGCGCAGTTTTTGCCCCGTCGCGCTTTGGTCCTTTGTTCCAATTGGACAAGACTCTTACGGCAAAAGATAACTGATGATGGGTGATCGATAATCGATGATCAAAGTTCAATGTTGCGGATTGTTAGTTTAAGATTGAGGATTGATGTTAGGATAAAGGTTCGATGATTGATTGTTCCATGATTAATCAAATTGTTGATTTCACTTTTTGTACAGAGAGCTGTCCTGCAGGTAGCTTTTACAGCTCAAGTGCAAAGGAGTGTCAGCAGTGTCCCAAGGACACGTACCAAGAACAAACGGCCAGGCTGTCGTGCGACAAGTGTCCGCTGAACACCTTCACAGCCACCGACGGCGCCAACAACAAAACAAAGTGTCTGCGTAAGTAGCATGACTATAGATCATTGGGAGTTCGCTGCGACCATCGTTTTCACGACCCTAAAGCCCAGAAGGGGAATTTCCAGAATATTTTTGCCGGGTGGGGGATATAATTTCTGCCTCAAGTATAATGGGTTTGTGGCACGGCCAGGTTTACCTATTTGTTTCCGCATGTATAAAAGAGGACAAATTTGAGGTTCAAACATGTCTGATCTTAATTTGGCACCAGAAAACAAACAAGTTTTCTCTCTTTATGATATTGCAACGTACTGGGGTATCAATTAGATCTGCATCGCTTTAGATTTTGCACGTGCTCCATCGCAGATCTAATTGATACCCAATGCATCCTTTAACAAAAATGTTCCCAGATGCAATCTAAAAGCCCATGGAGAAAGTGCATTCTCATATATTGCCCAACTCTGTGGAACTCTCTCCCAGAAGAAATGAGGACATGCAAATCATTGAATAATTTAAGTCAGAACTAAAAACATTTCTTTTTAAAAGCATATTTGACTGATAATTCAGTTTTGATGTAAAAACTTTTATACACAGATTTTTTTATTTTCATTTAAAACTATGGTAAAATTGATTATTTAAGATTGCAACAATTTAAGACTGTCAGGATTGTAAAATTGATTATATTTTTTAAAAGGCCAATGCAAACAGACGCAACAAAATACAACATTGTGTGTTATTGCGGGTTTTTGGCCAATATTTTTTCGTCCGTTTGCATTGGCCTAAAAGTTTGATTGGTTTCAAACTATACGCAGCAAGTGCTAACATTGTTGTGGTTCAATGCAAACGGACGCAACATGTTGGGCCAACAATGTGGAGTCCGTTTGCATTGGCCTTTAGGCTGCTGAAACGATTGTAAAGCAATGTTGGATTTCTAAGAAACGGCGCTTTATAAAATTTCATCATTGTTATTATTATTATTGTTATTATTGTTGTTATTATTATTATTATTGTTATTATTATTATTATTATTAGTATTAGTATTAGTATTAGTATTATTATTATTATTATTATTATTATTAAATGTTATAAGCTATTCTCAAAAGAATATTACAAAAATATATTTTCAGCCTTTTAAAAATCGGCAACAAATAGGAATATTCAGCCTGAATGGGTCGGAAAAAACAATATTTTTGTTAAAAGGAAAGAGTACATAAGTGGAACTCCTGTTTTGCTCTTTTAGAAGATTGCAAAAATGACTTGTATCGTTCCTTGATCCTCCATAGTTTGACACGTTTCTCTGTGCAACACTCATGCTCCCTATCGGTATTGAATTCATTGCAGCTGCTTGTCAGCCGGGCCAATATTCCTCAACTGGTCTAACTCCTTGTGAAATCTGTGGTGTTGGAAAATATCAACCTTCCAAGCGGGAGTTATCGTGTATTGATTGCCCTGGATCCACAACAACTCTCGGCAAGGGGGCCAAATCGATTGCTGAATGTGGAAGTGAGTTACAAATTGGTGACGTTGAACAAGTCAAACTACCTCGCGATCGGTTCCAAAACTAGCTCATTTCTTCTGTATCAAGACAATTTTGTTATCAATAACTTACTGCATCCTCCCATTTTCTAAAGACTTATGGCGTTTGATAGTGATTCAGTGGTCAGTTGTCGGAATAACAAGATATAATAGACCACTCTAAATCACTTTTATATAAGCTTGACAATATAATTGCCATGGCTAGTGGTAATGGTACTGGCTATACAATCATTAGTTGGCAATTGGCATTTGCTCAACCCACGCCATAAATTGAACTGTTTCAGACTACAGGACTTTTAAGAATTTGTTGCAACTGAATTCAGGATTTTTTTATCAAATTTCGCAACGCGTTTACTTACACTGCCCTAGACTTTCCTAAATTTCTTTGCATGCACGATTTCTTCTCGTTTTGTTGCGCCTTTGGCGCTCGGTTTTTTTGTTGATTCGGTTTGTTTTTTCGCAGGTTTTTTTCCCTTTTTAATTTTTTTATCGTGCCTACATATCGTGCCATTACTAAAAATATTAGCAAGTCGACTTGTGGCAAGTCTAACCGTGCCCGTGTTGTCAATAGTGCCGTGTGCCCCAGGATCGTATTCAGTGACTGGCGTTGAACCATGCTTGCCGTGTGCCAAGGGATTTTACCAGCCAAAGACTGAACAGACAGCTTGTCTCAGATGTCCCAATGGAAAGTCCACCTATGGTGGAGGTGCAGCCTCCCTCAGCCAATGTACTGGTAAGCCAAGCTACACCGTACGGTATTTATCAACGTCCAAATTTTCCTTACATCCATCGGTACAAAATGCATTGGTTGCATATGAGAAT
>JAOBRG010345647.1:0-14011 GCA_027574985.1 Umimayanthus nakama | reverse complement strand
AAATGTTTGTGATTTGTGGTTTTAAAAAGTTGTCAACACTTTTACAATAGTTTTGAAATCAGGTCTAAATCTTAAGTATTGCACTATCTTCGTGCATCAAAACACAATTTGGCACATAATAAATTATTGTACATGTAAATGTATGTGCAGTTGTCTAGGTGATAGGATTTATTCCTTTGGTCTCAATCACTCAGAAATCTAACAGTCAGGCAGCAATCAGGGGAGAGAGTTGCTGAAAACTTTACAAATTAAATGTCCATGTTTTTGAAGTATGCTTTGAACTAATTAAATCGACGAATTGTTATTATTATTATTTATAATTTAATGCTTAATATACATTGACATATATCTACGCCGTTAACAAGAAAGGGGTCTAACGCAGAAAACTAGGCATCTGTTGGACAACAATGGTTTTTCTTTATGAATGTTCTTCTTTCAGTCTTCTTTTAACCGCGGTTGCTTTAGAAAGCCAAATTTCTATAGGTTGAGCGAAAATGTATTGGGGTTATTGTCAAACTTGTTTTGGGGAGAGGGGCATGCGAAGAAGCCAAAAATTCGAGATAGTCGTTTTTTTCAGTGAAAAAAATTCACACGGCAATTCGCTCAGTTCAATTTTTCGCCTGTTTTATTAACTTTTCTCTTGAAATACTATCCGCAAATCCTAGTTTGCATGTGATAAAATGATTATCGAACTAGCACCTATAAATAGGGCGGGACTTGGAGAAAATCAACAATTAATTTTTAGTCTCTCTGACATGCTTCAGGAGACCCTTTTCCTGTTGACACGCTTCATATACTTACCCTCACACCAAGAGGTTCCTCAACTTTTGGTTTTCTTCTGGATGTGTTCTCAACGTCCCCACCCCCTCCTCCTGAGGATAGTTTTCTACTTTGTGAAAATGTGTCTTGGTCATCGCTTAGTTTTAGTTTGTGTAAACTCTTCTGTTTACAGTCTTCTGCAGTGGAGATGATCAGGTTGCAGAACTGTTGTGAACGGTAAAACGGTTTTCAATGAAAACCTCGAACTTGTCGTGATACATGTAATGAAGACCAACTAAACAGTGATCTACATTATTTGTAACATTCGCCAAACATATTTTGGGCCTTAGTGGTGTTAAAACCTTGAACTTGACATGATCCTGTACACTGTACATTTAATAGAACAACTAAACAGTGATCTGTAACAATCGCCAAACAGTTTTTAGGCAGTGGTGTTATATGGCAACTCACAGAAAATGTCATTAAATAATGCAAAAACATTTTAGCAACAATTAAGAATAAGGGGAGCACAAAAAGTTAAATGCGAGCAATAAGGAACTTAAAGGATGGCCATATAATGTCATGAATGTATTTTGGGCAAGTACTAACTGTATATCGAGTACATTTACTTTAATTGAGGAACTGCGAAAAAAGAATGCACCATGGAACAATTTTGAGATTGGAGTGGCACATAAGTGACTCAATTTTTGGAGGTGGGGGCACAAATAATCAAGACACTTTAAAATTTTTTAAACTCTTTAAAATTTTAAATTTTAGTATTGGCAGGGCTTGTGCCCTCTGTCCTCTCTGCTTTGATGTCCCTGAGCAAGAGAGTTGAACCAACCTCTCGATAGTCAAGTCTGCCATCTCCATTATCATCTGCCTCATCCAAGATTGCCTGCACATCAGCCTTGGTCATTCTCTCACCTCGCTACCAGCAAAAACATAAATTACCAAAAAATTGTTACTTACAAGTAGAAAACTTATATTCAAAATGTTAGTTACAACATAAATGTCTGAAAAAAAACTGACCCCACAAAAAGACCCAATACTACTAAACAGTGATGGATGCAGTAGATCTTCTCATGAACCTGTCCCAATAACTATCTGATAGTAAAACATGTTTGACTAACATCACTGGATACAACTGAACACAGTTTATATGATATTAGATTAGTATAACTACAAATTTATGTATATATATTTAACATTAATTAATCTCTATGAGATGACACTGAATAGTAATAGCTGATAAACAGCAGATGAGCGCAGAGCAGGAATCTGTTTAAATCGGCAAATATTCAGAAGGTTGAGTGGAATAATTGTTTTATTAAATACAGTTTTATCAAATAAAACAACAAAATAATTAATTATTTTTCACCGGCAAATACTTATTTGAAAATACAGTACATTACATGTATGTCTGAAGAAGCTGCTGAATCAAAAATAACTTCCGTTCCCTTTGAATCAAATGTCACATGACAGCCTGACAACCATGCATTTTCCATATATAGTCAATCACTAGAATTTGAGTTGATAACTGGTGACCACCAAACCAATCAAATTGCTTGAAATGGAATAACCACTGGACTGTAAAATTTAATACCAAAAATTATTTAAGCTGAGTGGCTTTGACACCTAAAACACTACTGTAGACATGATTGTATATTTACATAAAGAAGTACCGGTACTAAATTATCTTTAAACTATGAATATCTCAAAGATTTTAAAGTTATGCTTGTTTGGCTAGCGTTATGTATGTGCCATACACAACATCAGGTCTATTGTAGTTTTAAATTTTAAGCAGTTCAAACAGCCATACATATGTTCAATGGGAATTTGGTTAATTTTGGTTTGAACATAATATTTAACAAAAATTCTTACAGAAATACAGAATGATTCATCTGGCAACTTTGACAAATTTGCATTAAAATCAGACAAAAATTATCATGACATTCCCTAGTTCTGCATAGTTACTAGATGAGTTCTAACAATGACCTTTTTTGAATTATCATTATATTTTCTGTAAATTTACAATCAAACTTATTTTCAGTAAATTATATTATCATTTTAAACAGGTAAGGTACAAAATTAATGTATACAAGTCATGTAAGTACAGTACATAAAATGAACTATGTTCAGATGTAGACCTGTGCAAGGAGTTAACTGGTAGGCATATGTAGTTAAAATTAAAACTTAAGCTATAGCTCCAATCCTAATACGAACAATGGAAAATATCATGCATGATCCTTTCTATTTATAAAACGATTAAATTAACCAAATCTGTTGAAACACAGTTAGATCATAGATTATTTTAATTTTAAAATGAAAGTTTACCAACCAAAAAGTGAATTGATCAAGGTTGTTATACTGAATGAAAACAGATTATTTTTTAAAATATTTTGCTCAATTGCTTTAAAAAATTTTCTGTGGTAATGTCAAACTTCAAACAGACATACAGTCATGTAGGTTTACACACTGCTGAATCATGGCTTTGGGAAATTAACAACCATTCTCATCAGTTAAGTTTTCAATTTAAAATTATACACTGATTTGTGTATTTTACTAACTAAACCATAAATAACTTTTAGTCTATAACATCTGATCAGTAAAATCATGGCAGCTATTTTAAGCCCTATTCATTGCTGTATAAGGACATAGCAGATACATGGTACAGTTCTAGATGATAACTAAAGAAAAGTTTGTTTGGTTTCAATCACCAGAAACTCCATTACAGCCAGACCCCAACCAGAAGAGAAGGTTGCTGATAGTTATACAGCTCATGGAGTTATCAAGTGAAATACACGTGTGATGATCGCAATAAGTACTGAGAATGTTAAATCAACACTCAACCTGCTAGTCCTCTGAATTAGAAGTAAGAATTGTCAAGCGAACACTGTATTGTATGTACTTTTTTTTAATTTCCTTTTTTAATTACTTTTCAATTTCCATTACCAGTTATATAAAAATCCTATTCAATCTTAAAAATCTAAAATTTAGATTTTTAAACTGCTCATGCTTACCCTGGATCCCACAGGTAATACCAGCTCACAAAGCACAGCCTTGGCAAAAGGCTTCACAGTTTATTTTAATTGAAAAGAATGTAAGTTCCAATTTTAGTGAGTATTGACTCTGGTGACCCAGGGAAGCTCATGTGTGCCTTTATTCAAAATTATCTAATTCTCTTGAAAACTACATGTAGTATGTACATGATTGTATACTGTCTTATAGCAGTTATTTCTACATGATTGTGTGTATCAATATGCCATGACGAAAAGTTTACTAATGGTACATATATATACATATATACACACGTACTATTATATAGCAATTAAGCATTACTCTTCCAATCACCACTTTGAAATTCCCAGATTCAACTCTCTAAAGTGTTTGTATAAATAATTAAGGAAACAAGGAGATAACTTTATGTTCACATTTCAAATAAGTTACCAAATTTCCTCGAATAAGTGGTCCATTAAATTTTTCATGATTTGAATGCAGCGTTTAATCGAGGGTGGTGTTTATTTGAAATGCTGTTTATTTTTTAAACAACCTACCATAACTTTAATTTAAAAGATAGAAAAAAAAGATACTAACAATTCTTTATCTGGCTATACCAATCAAGCTTTACAGCTTTAAAACTAGATCAGATAAATTCAATATAATTGTGGATTTTTGTCTATGCCTTTTAAACTTTAAACTTGTAACAGGGTGCGATGTTTTTTTGAGGGTGGTGTTTATTAATATTTTAGTTCTCAGGTGCTGCATTTATTCGAGGGTGGCATTTATTCAAGGAAATTCTAATCAGTAAAATTTTTGATTATATGTACAACTTTTACATGTATATACATGTTTTATATAATGTAAAAGACATCCAAGTTGAAATCTAACTGACAGCACTTACATACATTACCTTTGTTAGCATGCTAAAAAGCTCACTATGGGAGATGAAGCCATCACCATTAACATCAAACTTCTTGAAACATTTCAACAGAGAATCTTTGCTGACTGGTTTTTCTTTTCTCATAATGTCACAGAAGTCACTGTATGAAATGGAATCTAAATAGTGCAAAACAAATCATATTTATTAATTTTTGAGTTTCTATCATAAAATGTCCTTCAATTAAAAACATATAGCATTTAGGTTTAACCTGTGAGCTGCCTCATTTGTGCAACAATTGGGGAGTGAGCCAACTCACCAGCTAATTAATTTACTTTAAATTAATTAATTATTTAAATAGTATTATATCATACTGCAAGCTCTGACCTTATCACAGGTGGCCCAAGCTAAGAGGTAGTCAATTGATATGTAACACCACAATAACTGATAACTAAAGTTGAATATACAATCATGTAAAAGAGAGTTTGTGTGGGATTTTATCTGTCGAATTTTATGTCACTCACTGAAATAGAGAAACTTGAATGTTTTTGTGGCACTTACTTGTCTCTAGTGTGTCCATTTGTCTCCTTGTGAAATATGGAGTCATTCTGTCCATTATTCACCCAAGGAGAAGGTTGGAAGCAATGGCAGACCACTTGGAAGTGATCGTCAAGAAGAACAAGCCATAAAACCAAGTTGAACGCTTCCTTCGACAGTCACCAAACTTGGTCACAGCCATGTTCTATAGCCCATCCAAACGAACAACTACCACAATTGTCCCATCACTAATTCTACATCAGAATAAACGAACGAAACATCCACACTCTTCAACCTGTCTCACTTTGAAAGATGCACAGCTTGACCAGGGAAGACCAAGAGGGAAAATTGTTTGGCAAGTGCGGTTTCAAATTCCAACTTGTGGCGGTTGGTTCAGTGGCTGGCTGAGCTGCGCATCTTTTAAAGAGAGAAAGGTTGAAGAGTGTGGAAGTTTTTCCTTCGTTTATTCCTATGTTAATTAAGAAATGGTCTATGCTTGGCTTGCATCTATTGAGTTATGGATGCATGCGGGAAGTTGGGAGAGCACAAGAGAAGCGTTTGAGTGGCACGAGGCAAAGCTAAACTATTGCGAGCGTTTTGATTGGTTAAATTCAATCACGCGATTTGATAGACACATGGGCATGCGACTATCGAGATTTAGATGCACGCTCGCACCATACAAAAAGCGCGCAAAAAATTGCCTGCTATGTTCTTATGTAGAATGGGCGATGGGACAATTTCGGGACTTGTTCATTTGAGTGGACAGCCTATAGAACATGGCTGTGGCTGAGTTTGGTGTCGAAGGAAGTGTTCAACCATGTTTTATGGCTCGTTCTTATCCACAACCACTTGCAAGCAGTCTGCCATTGCTTCAAACTTTCTCCTTCTGTTACTGAGGAGAACTTTGATTATTGATATCTTGGTGAATAATTGACAGAATGGCCCCATATTCCACAAGGAGACAAATACTAAGACATACACAAGACAAGAAAGTGCAACAAAAACAAATGAGTTTCTTTATTTCAGTGACCTATTGTTTGACAGATAAAATCACATACAAACTCTCTTATATATCCGACTTATCACTAATTATGGTGTTGCGAATCAATTGGTGAACCCTTAGCTTGGGTGACCTGTGACCTTATGTACATGTTTGTTGACTTGGCAGCTGTTCTTAAAATAATTTTCAAAAATTGCAGAAAAAAACAGTGATACAGTCCTAAAGTTGTTGGCCTTCTTGTGATCATACCTGTATCATCTTTCCAGTATTTCTTCAGTCCCTTCTGGGATGGATTTCTTCCTCCAAATTGCAACGCTTTTTTCAGAAAAACAGTTAAATTACACAATCAATTTGCTGTTCAGGTGTAAAATAATATATCAAAATGTGCACGTTTTCAGCAAGTTTTTTTTCTGCACAAGATACTTGTAAACACGAACCCTTTAATTTTAATCTAACGCTACAGGTGTTAACTTGAGATACACATGTGCACTTAGTCTGCTAAATCTAACAAAATTTGATTAGCGAAATCCAATCATTTAAAAGTACTGTTAGTAAAGATTAAGTATAGTTAGTAGATCTAACAACTATGGATTGAGTGGCCAACTACAATACTGCAGGGAGCTAACATGCGAAGGATTGATCTTTTAGCAACCTGTCCAGTGGCACACTTACTGATTTAGGGGGGGGGCAGGTCCCCACCCCCTCCCTTTTGGTGGAAAATTTGCAAAAGATTTCTAAGACTTACCTAGCAGGGTAGAGATCTAACGAAGTAACTGTAACCCTCTGAAGTGTCATCTCTGCCCCCTCCTCCCCAGTAAGAAGAGAAATTATATCAGTATCCCCCTGCTCAAAAAAATTCTAGGTACAACACTGAAGAAACATCTGAAATAAGCAATCAAAAGCTATTTTGAGGGATTTTTGAGCATTCCCTTTCTATAACTTTATATAATATAGCTTCTGGGCCCCCCTTCTCACACATTTCTGGATCTGCCTCCCCTGCGGCTAAACTTCAGAATACCCAGCCACTCGAGCTAATTTATTACTACGCATTCCTCGTTCTAAAGAAACATGTGCACAGTAAATTTGAGAACAATGGTGGCTGGGTATTCTGAAGTTGCCCCTCAAGTCCTCGAAGAGTCACAGACTCTCATCTACTAAACACTACAGAGATAAGTGTTGGTCTTATAAGCCACTTGGCTCGGGAAAGTGTATGACTTGAAGTACTAGCCGGTTCTACACCGGATATTACAGTAGACTGGTAGTTACCACTTGAGGGGTTGATATCGAGAACACTCGATTTACTGGAAACGAAACCGTGGTTTCCCTACAACAAAAATCATTCGGTAATCTTATGTTCTCCCAACCATTCGGCTGTGCCACATGGATGATGGAAAACCACTGTGTTTTTTAAACTGACAACTGATTACCAGTATGATTGGAAATGGTTGCTAGGGCGATCTGGAAATTAGGAAAGCACATAATATACATCCGAACAAGATTTTTCTTGTTATCGGGCAACAAAACAATCCAAATATTATAATCAATATAAACATCAGCGAAAAAACTTACCCAAGGCCAGTTCTTCAAAAGAAGTTATCTTCTCTGTCGTACTTGTCAAAACAGACAGGTATGCAGCTCGACATTCCTTCATGAAGTTGTCAAACTTCACCGTCGATTCTCTTCGCACCTCTCCTGAGAACGACACACTCGACGTACGGGACGAAACGCTGGAGTTCGACGATCGCCTGGCTGATAAGCTTCTTCTGGTATCCGACATCGCTATTTTTTGGTCAAAAATTTTAAATCTCTAGACAGATATATACAAAAGAAACAAATATAACAACCGGCGAAAAATCAATGTAGCTCCATTGTCGTCCGCCATTTTGTGAAGTCCCAGGACAGCCGAGCAGAAGAGAATGAAGATTGGGAACGAGCGTTCTGTTTTCTTGATCTTGAGCAGGCCACAGGCAGACTAAACAAACCAAACATGCAGTGCAAATTAAGTGATTCCTTATATTCACTGTAATTTGCAACGGCCTGTAATCAGCGTATTTTGAGTGATCACTGGAAATGTCTCATAAATCTTATAGCTTCTATCTTATAACCCCCAAAATGCTACAAAATATAGTTAGATAAATATAGCCGGTTCACATACCTAATGGCATTTGTGCTGCTTTGTGTGATTAAGTGGGATTTTGGGAAGGATTCATCCGCGACCGTTGATTCCCCCCCCCCCTCTCAGAAAAACCACAAGGCGTGTTTTTAACGGGGTTACATTACGCCTTTAACGGGTTTACATTTTTAGTAGAGTTACTCAGTAGAATTGGATTGCATCTTTTCGGGAGTTCTGGGGTAAAAGAAAATTCTTGTAAGTAGGGGTTCAAAAACAGGTAGATTCTCGGTTAAAAACTAGGATGGGGTCTATAGATTGTCGCAGAATAGACTATAATGGGGTAGGGGTCTAGGGGTTCTAAGTTGCCAGCGGCACATACCCAGCAAAAAATGACCCAAGTAGCCCCCCCCCCCCGGACCGCGGGGTTTTAGGAAACACTGGTACTGCCCAAGTGTATTTTACTGTCTTCTGCACTTTTAGTCCGGTAACTCAAAGCACAAACTAAATAGAGGCAAGAAAACAATTTACTTGATTATCAAGCAAGGGTTTAGTGTGGTTTTTGCCCCGTTTTTTCTTCGCTCTTCCCTGCGCTATGGGTAACTAGTGTCTAGCAAGGTTTAGATAATCATGCTTCTCCCTGTCAACTGTGGAAGGTCAAAAGCAAACTTTTAGTCGAAAAAATTTTCCACTCTTCATACATCTTGAAATGACTTTAAATTTTGGCCCAGCGTTTGCTACTTCGCAAGCATGCGCGGCAGTTGTTCCGCTGACTGGTAGATGTTGATTGTGAGTTCGTTCAGAGTGCGTGACTCCGTGTCCAGCGACACCTAATCACGTGTCCGTGCTATGCCAAGCGTGATATTCAGAATTCCGGTTTGGCACGAAAACGCTGACTGATCCATTGTCAAACTCACAGACTTCCCTACTTCTCTGGAAAACAGCGCTCGAAGAGTGAATTGGATCAGGAGTATAGACATTATATTCCGTAAGTAGGTCAGTCAAGTTCGTCAGTATCGAGAAATCTTAGTGTTGCAGTAGAAACGTTTGCTTTTGAGTTGTATACCAAATTGTTTGATGGACGTGTTGTAAGTCCAACAACACAGGAAGCAAAGCTTCAGTCACAGCAAAAAAACAGTTGTGAGAAGTACAAAGTGAAGTTTAAAAACAATGTTGTATCAGTGTAGTTTGTTACTGACAAATGTCAAGTGTGTTTCTTAAGATTGTTCTTGTTAACTGTTCTGCGAGTTGTAGGTTGTAGTCTTTGGGGTCAACACGCGTTTGTTTATAGTAACCTGGAATTTGGTTTCAGCCCAGGAAATGCACCGCAGAGTTGGGTTATGACAAAAAAAGCCATTTATAAATGAAATTGCTGTCTGCATTTTCAATACAGAATTCGGCTTTGTCAATAGTTTTGCTAAATCGTTAGGCAGACGTAAATAGACATTACTCAAAGTGGTGTTATTGTCCACTGGAATGACTTGCATGAGGAATAAGAGTTTTTAAACTACCATTTAATAAGTTGGTGATTAATTATTGTTCAAAGCAACAGGAAGACGTAACGACATAAGACGACGTCAGAAATGAAGTCTAATAGTTTAATAGTTCTAGCAACTTCTATAATTTCACACATTCGGGAGAAATCGCACGTCTTGTTTGCTCAGCCAATGCGTAGTTAAAATGGCCACAAGGAGCGCACTTTTGTAATTCAACAACTACGAATTATTTGCTTGTAATTGTATTTACTAAATATTAGAGTGAACACATATGAAAAGTCACTACTGAACAACAGCTGAAAGCCGCTTTTAAGTACGTACGGAAGGGAATCATTTACCGTTTGCTGAAATGCACTTCAAAGCATTACTTTGTGAAAAATTAAACATTCTTTAGATACGTATACAGATATTGTATCAGCTACGTCTCATAACCACTATCTTTAATTTTTTTTTTTAGTGTTTTCACAAACATTACGTACTTAATCAAACAGTGAATAATTCCGAGGCAAACACCGTAATTCGTATTAGGGATTGTTTGGACTTATCTTAGTCTTAACTTTAAAAAGAATTATCAAAGCTAAACTGTGAATCACTCGGCCAGATCGGCAGATGTTGATTCTTCAAAAGCATTAGACTAACCTCCCCTCAGGCTATTTACGAAATTGACGTTTCGGTAACTGAATATTTGATACTATATTTGAATTACAATATTGAGCGATTTCACAAGAAAACACGGAGATTGTCCGAGTGCTAAAATTGGAACAGTGTTCCTAGTCCATGCCTATGACTTAGAATCTGATAATTTGTTGCTAGACATAATTTTGGAGGTAAATTATGTCTTAATATGTACTTTTTTAACAAATGATGTCAAAAAGGCAGTTTCATGGTTGACTGTCAGTCAATAGATGTTTAAGTGTTTGGAAAACAGGCGAAGCTAATAAAATGCAAAAATTCTGCGTAAACAACACCGAAAAGGTTCGGAAAAGTCTAGAAGCTTTTCGCAACATTTTTTTAATACATTTCGTTTTGTCGGCTAAAAAGTTGATATTGTAGCGGCTCCATAGGGATGGAACCGCGAAGGAAAAATAAAGGAGAACAGAAAAACACAAGCTCTCAAACAGCCGCCATGTTTATTCTCCACGTGCGAATAATCTAGTAAAACTACTTGACAAAAATGAACTAAGGAGGGAGGGGTGGTGACTAACCGGAAGTCACTGCTCGCTACAATATTATCGCTCGAAGTAGTATTAAAATAAAAACGTCAGCATAAAGAAAATTTATCTCTGAAATATCTTATTGGAAACAATCTGCATTTACAAGTTGTTAAATACCATTCTCAGCTGGACAGTTTTCTTGTTAATTTAGGTAAGAAAACGCGTTTGCCCCCAGTGCACTGTAACCACACGGAGTCTTTGTTGCACAACACATTCCAACAAGGTTGCTTTAAAAAACAAGTCGCTAATATATTGTACGGCGCTGGCCGGAAAACAAGCCAACTTTTCTCCATATTTGATACATCATGACGCACAAGCACCTACTCGTACTTTTGCAAATTTGGTTCCACTTCATGCACGACAAAGATGATCCTTTTTAGAAATATTTTAAAAAAGGCGAATTGCTTACCCTCCCCCATCCCCCCACACACACACATACACACACACACACACCATCTGCCCCCCAGGTGAAGAGGTAAGAAATTGAAAATTCGAAGCGCTTTCAAAATGATTTTTAGCCCTTCGTTTAAATTTGTGACTGAATGAAAAACCAATTTCCGTTTTCGTAACAGATAACGACACAGATAACACTATTAAGCCCTTTTAGTTCAAGCCAACTTATCAACTTCTTTCTTCCTTACGATATATCTGTAAAGAACAAGTTGCTCTGTTGGGAGAATTAAGTAGCTGATCATCTACAGTAAACTCTAAAAGATGAGACGTACTTCTCTCAGTTTGTTTCGAAGGAAACTGTGGAGACGGGCAAAAATAACACATTGTTTGTCGCAGTTTGGGGTGAAATGGTTACAAGTTCGGAAACTAGAGAAGACTCCGCCTAATGGAATGGGCTGAGCCGGCTGTAACGCAAAACTGTCCTAATTCGCAGGCTTCAGTCAGCGGTTAGCAGTGCTGAAATGGATTTGCCCTTGTAGAAACTAAGGTTTTCGAAAAGAGCTTGTTCTGGCCAATTTAGGTGGAAAGGTCCAAGGCGCGTGCGTGTATTGTTCGGCCCGACACAACTCTCAAACTCCCGCTCTTGGGTCGACCGGAGCGAAGGAACTAAGCCGGCGGCTCAGCTCTGATCCATGAACAAAGACATCTGGCCAGAACCAGCTCTGAGAACTTGTGCGTTCAATTTACATGCAAAAACTGACTGGTCTAACAGACCAGATTGGACAAATGCAAAGCGACCTTGCACGAATTCAAGTTTTTTTTATTAGCTTTCTGTGAGACTTCATTTTCGTCCATCCACTGAAAAGAAGAAGTTTTCTAAAATCTTTCCGGAACCAGCTCTGATTGCTATCGTTTTACATTTGATAACTTAATGAACGATCAAGGCTGAGCCGACATTTGAATAGAAAGCGCCTCGAGGCTAACCGGACGAACTCAAAGGGCACTATCACGGCTATGCGCATGCTCAGAAATCTATGAACACGAAAACTAAGTATCATACTAAAATGTTTAAAGATGGGCACGGATCAGATGCAACTCAAAATATTTCAAAAGAAAAATGCTCTGCACATGATTTGGAAAGTGGTTTATGGAGCTCTCTTGCCATAGTTCGTCAGTTATGGTTATAATCAGAACCTACTTGTTTCTATAATTTACATTCTGTAAATTTACCACGTGTGTATCCAATGAGGTAAATAATATAGCTATTGTTGTTGTATTTTACTCAAGGTGTACAAAATGGCAACCAGAACACCAAACACAAAGGTTAGGAAGAAAAGTCTTCAGCAGAACAGACGATCGCTCAACGGAAGTTTAACAGAAGAAAAGCCATCACTGGATAATAACAACTTGCCGGTTAAACTTGACTCGATTGTGTTAGAATCTGGGAGGCCGGATAGCGCTCGGGCGAACAAAGTTTCCAGACAGAAGACACCTGTTCGACTTAGAAGCAACAGCGAGCGAGAGAAGAGAAGGTCGCTAGTAAATGGAAACTGCAACTCATTAGGTTTGTACATCTCAGTCAGTAACTGGTTTTGAGAGAAGGCTCTTGTTTAACTTTATATTTTATATGTATTTTTAAGTGGGCCAACAGCAACTGACTAACGCTTTTGTAGTGTTCCTGCCTTTTTTGTTATCAGTTTATTCTCACAATTGAAACTGTGCTGTAGTTTTCACAGTTTTCATGGCGAAGCTAATCTAATACACGCTTTTTTATATCTTAAGTTTTTGCACAAAATGAGCCTCAATTGTTCCTAAACTGTTCTTGTTCAGCAAAGATTAATTATTGCCGTATACAGCTGTTTCAAAAAAGGTTGTCATAGTAAGTAGTCGATATTGGAACCGAAAGGAACTGTGGGGTTCAAGCAGTACAAATAATTTGTTACTGTCATAGCATTAAAATTGCAAAATATAGATTGCTGGTTCATCGTAAAGTCACGGGCATACAGTAACAAACTTCACGGGTACATAATCACTAGTTATGAGTGTACCCAAAGTTCCTTTCGGTTCCAGTATCGACTATTGACTATGACAACCTCTTTTGAAATAGCTGTATACACTTCACCACTGTCATAAAACACGTACCACGCGGTTTGATTTTCTTCTCTGTTTACTCAGTGTTTTTAACGGTTGATTTCAAAAAACCTGAATTCTGCAATGAAAAGCAAATGCATAATTACGCGAAGTGTCGTGACTTTGTGTACTTTTTCAATAAAAAGTTACAGTTTCATTTGCATCTGAAGCCCAGCCTGGATTGTTCTTAGCTTGTTCTAATTTTTGGGCAAGTTTGAGCCTCGTTGTTCTTATAAAGTTGGTCTTATCAAAAAGCGTGTAAAATATAATGAAACAAAATGAAAACTAATAAATGGTCCATGCTTTGCGTGCGTCTATCAAGTTATGGATGCACGCGGGAAGTTGGGAGAGCACGACAGAAGCGTTTGAGGCAAGTGCTTCTCTAGCTTCCCGAGTGCTCTCCCAACTTCCCAAATGCATCCATAACTCGATAGAGGCACAGCCCAAGTATGGACCATTTCTTTTAGAACATTGCCACTTTAAACGAAAACT
>JAOBRG010345636.1:0-14011 GCA_027574985.1 Umimayanthus nakama | reverse complement strand
ATGAGTACTAACAAGCTTAAGATAACTGTTTTGCAATTTGTTAGACCCAATAACATATTCTCTGAAAGTTCTACATTTTCACCAATCAGAGAAACTATGACCAGTCAAATGTTATCCCCTCCCCCCCCCAACCTTGTTTGTAATGAAGACAAATTTGAGGACATAAAACATACGACACGGTAATTTCATGAAATAAATTAAAATTGCTGAGCAACAAAAAATTATAGAACTTGTGCGATTGTTCTATTTTCTTCAAATTTTAGTTTGTTTCTTAACAACGAAAACTCCTGGACTTTCATACGTTTGACTTTGATTAAGTTAAAATGAAATGGGAGGAAAAGGGGGGATCTTTGTTTATTTGGAAAAATGTGACAAACGGGTAGGTATTTTGATATGGGAGACTGGGGCGAGTCCCTTTCAGCAACAAAAACAAAATTGTTTTCAGTTTTGCATAGTTTTCAGCTTGAACGATCAACATTTGCTAGTTTAATACAAAACATCCGTTTAATTATGAGCTGCGGACTGCAAAACAAAGAAACAGTAAAAGTTTGTCGTAATAAATCGTGAAACTGCGACAAACGTATTTTAGTTAATAATTTCGGTGCATTATTTTATAAAGATTTGACGTGATTTGGAGTCCAAATTTTGGACCGAGTAAGTGCTTCGGACCTCGTTAGGTCGTTTGAAATATAATTTGAGTCAATACAATAACTGAACGTTAGTAAAATTAAACGATTTTAGTTAAATATCAACTGAATAAAACTCAACTTTTATTTATATGTCTAGGCGCAGCAGGCCTTAGTTGCAAAGCCTGATATAAAGCAAAGATAGAAACATGTAATACATCGTTACGTCGACCAACTGAAAAGATAGAATATTGCCTAGTCATCATCAAGTTTTTTAGTTATGAAACAAAACCTTCTCTTCACAAATACAGTTAATTAGCGAAGTTTGAAGTGGTTGCGGAAGACTCTTCAAATCTATATCGTGCAAAATTAAAAAAATTTGTCACATTTAAGTTGCAGTTTTCTGGCTTTAAAAACTTGCATGTGTCCCTGATATTACTTTGTTATTGTATGTTTCAGTGGTTAACTTTACTTTCATCCGTGATGTTAATCACAAAGAGTGAATATATGGTTTTCCATTGTATAGTAGTGGAGTTTTGAGGTATTTTTTGACAGACAGGCATACTGACAAAATCTATTTGTAAGCTCAGTCCAATGAAAAATAAAACTTAAGTTAGTTTTGAAAATCAGTCAATTCTTAGCATTTCTTGCGAAAACCTATTTTCTCGCATGAGGTAATTGCAGTCAAATATCAAGCTTTAGGATAACACATGTTGATAGATTTGAGAAATCAAAAAATGTAGCAAATTGATTGGCTAGCTAGAATTGGACGGTGAAGTGTGAAATCAAAAACCTTTGGAGCAAAAAATTATGAAAAACGTTGTCTTTCACCAGGCTCTGCCAAGTTGCATCTGTGAAACTAGTCAAGACCTGAGTTAGCCAATAACAAACGGGGGGCTTCAAAGATTTTGAAAAACTGTCAAACGAGGGGGCCAAATAAACGGAGGGGTTGGAACAAAATATAGAGAAAAGAAGCGAAAACTAAATACTTAATTAACTTCAATCAACATCTGTATTTCTAGTATATTTAGGAGCTATTTACTGTTACGAAACATCAACCGTCGATGATGTTTCTATGACTTCTCTCTATTCTAATCACTCATAATCATGAAACTTATGAAATCAATAAACGAGGGAGAGGGTGGTCAAAATAAGTTGCGAGAGGGCTGTAAAACCATGAATAAAATATACGTCTCCCCCTCTGCCTCGTTCCCTGTCTGGAGGCGCGCTAGGGCCTTCCGGGAAGGGAGCGTGCGGGGAACTGGGATACCGCTTTTTAAACGCCTGGGGACGAACCTAATGGTAAATACAATTCACTTAAGGTTACCGTTCACCTTGAGCGGTGTTTTCAATTTTCCGTACAACTCCGTTAGTACGCATCGGATACCCACAAACCTATATACCAATTATAAAATTATCGAAACGATGGTGCAACATTTGTTTAAAAATTTTCATTTATAAACTAATGCGAGCATCATAGATCAAACTGTTTATTTCACTTCTAGACATCAATGCGGCTGTCAGTTTCAATTTCAACCTTTTTTAGTTTGTTTTTGAGATTCAGCACAATTTTTACTCTAATTACGTCCTGGCGATTTTTAATTGAATGCGTCGTTAATTTTTTACAGGTATATGAAGAGAATTCCTCATTTGCAGCGTACAAAACTGCCCCGATTGAGTCAGAAAAAATGATTGGAGCGGAATTTCAAAATTCGCCAATTTCTGCTATTGTTTTATGAAGTTGCCAGATTTGACGGCAAGAGGTTAAAAATTGGGGGAGCATTGATACTTTGCGCTGTCGTATTTTTTGCAAAAACATGTCTTGAGAAATTCACTCCTAAAGTTCGCCGCACGTCATACAATTTCACTTCCGGTATAACTCTCGTTCGTCATATCTCGCAAACTATTAGACGTAATGAAAAACATTTTTTTCTACTAGAAGCTCATTTATCGTATTTTTATTTTCTGCAAAAATCTCAATTTCGAAATTTTAAACCGTTCCAACGTGAACGGTGGTCTTAATATAATACTTTGAAAAGCCTCGATTTCAGATCAGTCTGGCGCGGTGCATGATGGAGAGAACGACCCCAATAGCCACAACAAGACAAATATACTTTAAGAAAGTAGTGTAACAAAGATGTTCGTATTTTCAGTGGCTTATTACAGTTCGAACGATTACTTCCGAAAGAAAGTCTCTAAATTCGATGCAATATTGTGTTATTTAACATTAAGCATATACTTAACAATTATTCCACGAACGCGCGTTGGATATGAGCTTTTAGATAGCGGACGAGGTGCGAAGCACCGAGTCGGCTATCATAAGATCATATCCAACAAGCGTGAGTGGAATAATTGTTTTATTAAATACCACACACTAGATAAAAATCCGTCAAATTCTATTTTCTTCCGAGTCGAGTTTTCGGCCATTTTAAGGGGAGATTTTCCGTGATAAAATTTTCAGTTTCCATATTTGCAGTATATAGGATTTATACCGTGAGTAGATAGCCCAATCAGATTACAGGAATTTCAATAACCAGTACTCGGTATTTAAGGTCATTCCCCCCTTTTGCAGTGCGCAGCTCTTCTGCGCATGAGATCAAAATTGTTATTTTTGGGAGATTTCAATGTTCCTTGACAGATATTATACAGTTAAACTAACAATTGGTAAAAATAATCGGAAAAATTGAAATTTGTTCGAATTAGGGCAACTTTTGTAAAACTCGCCTCAGGTTCCCCTCGGAAAACGAGCGAAAAACGTCCATTTTTGCGATACTTTTCACAATATCTCCAAACAAGCACGGTGACCCCCTAGTTTTTTTCTACCAATTTGAGCTATGACCATACAAGTCCATGTTCAGAAAAAAGTAGAAAATTCTAAGTGTTAGAAAATACGATAAAATTGAAAAGTATTGGCACGAATTGATTGTTACTCTATATTTTGTAACCTAAGCAACAATTTTCACTTGAAAGAGGCTCTGATACCATAAACACGTTTTTGCTTAAACACTCAAGGCAAATGTTCTCAATATCCAGGATTGTTTGTTACTTCATTTTTCGTATGTTTCCGATTTCTGAACATTTGATTCGACACTCAAAAGAATGGTGGTACAGTTACGCCTCACTGCTTTCATTAATGAAAATATAGCCCCAGAGGGGTGGACTTCTGTCCCCGCTATCTCTAAAAGTAGTTCGGGGACCCCCCTTTTTTATTTCTTTCATGGGGTTTACATAGAATAAATTATTCATGGACAAAGTTTTACCAAAATCTAAGTGCAGGTTCTATTTGGATGGAATGACCTTAATAATGTGGAATAGCTCAGGATTTGGACCACCTGTGCTGAATAGGGTTAACTGATTTTGCTGAAGAGCGCCTAAATTTTTTTACTGATTATCACGGTTGAGAATAAGTTTAGCTAATAACTGATAATGGATACAAAAAATCTAACTGACTAAAAAGTTAATTTATCACTGAGAACTAGGTACTCCAATTTAGGCCCTCCGCGGCTGAAAACAGCCGTGCAGTGGTGGAATTTTTTGGTTTATTGTTAAATGTTAGCCTCTTCAAGAATAAACGCTACTTTACGGACAACCTTTCAAAAAAAAAAACAAAGTTTAATTTACTTAAATTAATAGTTTCTAAATAACAAATCAGAATCAACCTCAGAATTTACGACCTTAACACAGTTTTTTCCTCTAAATATTTCTAATTGCATTCACGTGCTGTCATGTTGAGTGTTGACGTAACCGTTTTATCTTGATCGTGACCAGACTGGTCTTTAAGAATGCTAAATTTTAAGAACACTTGAAGTTTAATTTGCCTTAAACTTGATAACAATTACACTCACTTTAAAAGAAGCAACGGTTTGTTTTCGCTGAACATTTGTGTGAAAAGTTATTTTAAAATTTCTACCGACTGCGAGTTGTATGTAGTTTATTTTGTTCAGTAATCACATATTTTAAAGAAGTTAGATGCCCTTCGACAAGAACAACAACAACAACAACAATAACAACAAAATCTTTATCTCATACCAAAAAGGATGTTTTCGAAAACAGTACATGCTATAGTTATTTTAAAATTAGTTATAAGTAAAGTCGAGGCAGAGAAGTGAATGTATACTTTTTGATTTAGAATTGAACAAGTTGTCAAAGACACTGTTTTAGGTACAAGGTGGCCGAAATATTAAACTCCGGAGGCTACATTTGTCGGCCAGCTTCAGTGACTGTTTCAATTGACTGAAATTTGAGAGAGTGGACAATGAAGACAAGCACAAATAAGGCACACACAGGCGCAAAGAGGAAAATACAGAGAAAAATAACACAGTAATAATCAAGGGTAATAATAAAACAAAACAAAAAGAAAGAAAAAACATGTATATCTTCGTGATGGTAAGAAGAAGGTATACTTCAGGCTACACTTGATTTAGTTTTGAAGTAATACTACCGAATACTCAGAGGGCCTGACTTCCAGCGGCTGGAAAATAACAAAACAGCCACAATAGACAATGACTGTATCATTAACATTTGCGATTTCCATATTTAAATCTGTCAAAAAAGTTACAAAGCTCTTCTGAATGAGGCATTTAATTGCCACATGTATTGGCTGTTTGTGTTCTAGTTAATTCACATAAATCTCGTAACAAGACGTATAATTAGTTTCTAAGCCAACAAAAAGAGTTTCAAAGGAAGTTTTAGCTCGTTTCCATAAAATGCAACTTAAACCTGATTTTAAACCAATACAGGCAACACAAAATTCCACTTTTGAATATTAAGTTATTCAATATTTGTAAAAATGAGAGACCAATGGCATTACAACTGTTTGTTTAACATGCAACGTTATATTTAATGTAAGGTCTTTTCAAAAGCACGCAATGGATCTGAACTAGCCATCTCTTTCCCACTCTCGAACCTCGAGAAAAAATTTAGGAAGGAACAGCTATATCGCGTGATTTCAAGCAATTCTAAGACATATCCTGTGTGAACACAACATAACACATCAAAATTAAGCACAACACATAATAGTATCACATAATGTTATGTAATACAATACAATACAACACAAAACAAAGTGTTGTCAAGCTATTCCAGCTGGGCTTTTCAATCTTGGTTTACAATCATATTCTAATGCTAATAATATTATAAATAAAGTTACAAAACTTAATTAAATTACAGTGTTTGATTACTAGTAATACTATGAAAATACAGCGTTCGATCAAATGGATAAACAAATTATTGTTAGAAAAATAAAGAATTTACTAAGTGATAAACTGCTCGTTTGGTTTAAGAAGACAAACAACGAAAGAGAGAAAAGGGCAAACCTTTTTACTTCGTCTTCCTGCAGATATTACTCTACAGCAATCGAGCACGAAGTCATTTTATTAACAAATTTCTGCTTAAGTATTGGATATACACGCTTATTTTTAAGAACCAGCAAATTTTGTAAGTTTTGGCTGTAGAACCACGTTTTGGCGACAGTTCAAAGCCTATTCTTAACTTGTTGTTATTTCCAGATTTTTCAACACATTGATTTAGATATAGAAAACAAAACCATAATGTTGGTACCATGTGTTTCTTTTTGTTTGTTCAAGCACTATGATCAAAAATCGTGATGATTCATTGCTGTATTTTACGGCCAATGTCACAGGTACTTGCACACATTCTGCATGAGTACTAACCGAACGTTGTGTTTAATATGTTTTGTTTGGAACGCAATCCTGAACTTTAAATAAAATAGTAATATCTGTTGAGTTTTGTTTAAAAAAAACACCAATACTGAAACTATACTCTTCATTCTGTACTTTTTCTTGAGTTTGGGCAAGTTCTTATGACGGTTGTTCTAATAAGAAATTAAGCATGTGATACAATTTCAAATTTAGGATTCGATTTCTGCACATGCCGTGTTTCGAGACCGGTTCACGTGCGCAATAACAAAGCTCTGAGCTTTCATTTTCCGGCCACTTTGATATTGCTCAAGTCGACTTTCAATTCGTGATCAACATTGGCGTTCATGCATGTAAAGCTGGATTATATATTAACAAAAAAGAACAAAAGTGAATAACTAAATTGATGTCCACCAAGCAAAGCGAGAGGGGAAAAATTTTAAATATTTCAAACTGTTCGAGCTTTGGTTGTTAAAAACATATTTCAACCTTTGTAGATCTTAAGAGGCACTTAACTTCAAGCCATAAAAATAAAGGCAACAAATTCGAACAACACGGTCAACGCGTACGCATCGTCAGGCACACGGGAGATTTGTAAGTTTATACTGCATAGTTTAAACGTTAAAACTGATGGTTTTTACTTAAAATCGCTGAATGAAATTGGCCGGCCACACCAAATCTGTTTCATGGAACTTCCTTAACGCCAATATTCTAACAGCGAACAGACTTTAGTTCATCTAGGACCCCAATATCACAATCCGCCACTTAGAATGAACGCATAGTTTTACAGAGAGAGAACATTTTCAGCTAAGAAGCGTGAGAAAACTCTGGAAGAGTATGAAAGAGCTTATGTTTGTTTCAGCCTTTTTGAAGAATTTGAAAGATTTTTGTTACGAAAACAGCTTTAGCTACTTTATGTATTTATGGATTTTTAACCTGTAAGTTGTTAATATATGCCTTTTTAATTATTGTTGGTTATTATAATCATTATTGTTATTGTTATTGGACACTGCTGCCTGCAAATAACAGGACAGTTATAAGTTTTCATTGTTCAAAGTGCAATTTAGCTAGAAGTCGAACAGCCTAATTCAATTCGCCAAGCTGCACGACAAATTGGTAAACATTTGTCAAGAAAAATGGACTGTGGCAGTTGTTTAAATGGCGCAAATTGTTGTTTAGATAAACCTGAATGAGTAGAGTGGTACAACGAACGAGCTATACCCCCTTCTATATATTGTTTGTTTTATCTCTACAAATTTCTTTTGCTGTTTTGTGTCACTTGTATTGAATGGATACTGTCGCAAATTATAAAACGAAATTTGCCGAGTTTCACTGACAGTTGGAGAAACGTTGATGTCCGTAAGGAATAGCGTTCTTTTCAAGCCATTTGTTATCAACCTTGGTAAGAGTACACGAATAGGTGGGGCGTGCGCACCACAAGATAACATTTCTCATATTTAGTACACAAATATATCAGACATACCTTCAGGCCATTATTCTGAAAACTAACAAGACATCTCGTCGTTTTAAGGTTGGAAAAAACAGTTATTTACCCTTTTGACAGACGCGCACTCTCCAATCGCAGATTGGCAGTGCAGAAAGCAGCGATTCAAAATAAGCTCTGTCGCACAAATAGTACACAAATATATCAGACATACCTTCAGGCCATTATTCTGAAAACTAACAAGACATCTCGTCGTTTTAAGGTTGGAAAAAACAGTTATTTACCCTTTTGACAGACGCGCACTCTCCAATCGCAGATTGGCAGTGCAGAAAGCAGCGATTCAAAATAAGCTCTGTCGCACAAGGCAGTTGAACAAAGCTCTTAATGTGCCTGCGAAAATATCTTAGCGCTTATTCTTATTGGCTACATTTGATGATGTACATATCTTTATGTCTGTCCACTCAACAATCAGAACTTAGTCAGGCGTGATCGGCAAGTGCAGATATTCTGACCGCACAGGCATGGCAGTGATATTTTGTCTGTGATGAGACGTCACGTATTTCAGACATGTATTTAGATTAAATGACCCGTTCTTTTATTCTGTTTGTGAGAACCAATATGAGAGAGTTTCATATATACAAAAGCATATAAAAAAGCATATACACAAGCATACACAGATACATTCGTACAGTAACTTGAGACCTGTGAAAGAAATTCAGAGGGTTTAATCGTGAGAAAAAGCCCACCTCGAAAAAGCCCACTCCCCCCTTCTTTAGCTTGCAAAAGCTCATCTAAAAACAACTCAAAGTCAAAATCATGGGCTATCTTTTCAAGAAAGCCGATGGGCTTTTTTTCGAGACAGCTAAATATAATGTAAAGGAATGTCGAAGAAGTGGAATAAATAACAAATGGTGAATAGTTTAGGTGATTCAATGTGATTTAACTATACTCCGTAATGCAAACTGGTGCACTCTCTGATGAATACAACAGCATCACTACCTATCGGTTCAAATTATTTTACTGTCTTCCGAATGCTGCCTCGATCGCTTCTTTTAACTTCTTCCTGTAAACCTCGCTAGCAAACGTCAAAAAGCAATTCACGACATTTGTCGCATTCGTTTAGCAAATTTAAGAAGCGCCAGTCCCAGTCTTGACTTTGCAAAGGTAATCGTGAAAAGAGGACCATCTCGAAAGGAAGCTCATTTAGAAAATAGGAAAATTCAAGAGTCCTAAACAAAAAAGAAGACCATAGGCTTTTGTTCGGGGTCTACAGTACATGTAATCATAGGTGTCAGTTCATTAACATTAACATAGACAAAATGTAAACATAAACATTATAAACTTATAACCTAAATAAGTAAAGATAATTTCACACCAAGCTTAAATGTTATGCTCTTATTTTGCGAGCGATTTCTTCCAGGCTCGATCGACCGACAGGCCGCGCGGTCTGGTTACTGTGGGTCTGGGTATGAGAGTCGTCTGCTCGTTCTGGGTACAGATGGACCGAGTCTGGAAGAAATCGCTCGCCAAAGAAGAGCATAACACAAGGTAAACTTAAAGTTTATCAGTTTATTTATTGGACACTTGCAAGATGTAGGAGCTCCCTATGCAAGGGTGAGGAGCTATGAACGCTTCTCACTGTTTTTTTTTTCTAATTTCATTCTGCAAAAGAAGTTTATTTTAAAACAAAATCCCGGGGGGGGGAGGTGGTGAACAGAAATTTTGGTGGGGGTGTGCCGCTGGTCCTCCAGAAACCTGACTCTGTTCTAAACTAGATTTAGCTTGGCTTTGATACCCTGTTCTAAACTGGATACCCAAAACCCAAGCCGAAAATAGAGTTACGCGTATTCTATACTTGTCCATATGTCTCTCAAGAAAATTTATTGCAACCTGAATTAAACTGTTTATAAGTTTTATGCTGTTCTTTGCCCTGTTCCCAACATTATTTTCCTGATTTGTATACCCTGTTCTAAATTCGAAGGCCTGATAACCATACCCTGGCCAGCGGCACATACCCGTATAGTCAATGTATGGGAGTACCCACCCCCCGGAAACAAAATACACCCACTTAAGATGCATGCCGAGTGGCAAAGAATGTCGCAGAATACATGTAAGCCAACTCAATGTTGGATCAGTGAAACTTGATGCACCCACTGGGTTTGTCTTTTACTGTAAGGCGTTATGCGAAACAAATCTCGCATCAACTGTTCACTCACCAAACCATTTTTTCACAATATACTACATGATATTGATGAAGTGAGGTTCAGATACCTTGCTATTGTCGTGTAAAAACTAAGTCAACACCAAAAGAAGTTGTTATTAAATAAGGTTAATGGACGGTAAAACCTATTTTGAGTTGTTTCAAGCAAGAACTTTAATACAAACATCCAGAGCAATAACATCAATGATATTAATTTATTTGTCTATCTTAATTCATTTTATCAAATCTTGTTGTTATTTCCAGATTTTTCCACACATTGATGTAGATATAGAAAACAAAACCATAATGTTGGTACCATGTGTTTCTTTTTGTTTGTTCAAGCACTATGATAACAAATCATGATGATTCATTGCTGTATTTTATGGCCAATGTGACAGGTACATGCACACATTCTGCATGAGTTCTAACGAACGTTGTGTTTAATATGTTTTGGTTGGAACGCAGTCCTGAACTTTACATAATACGGTAATACATGTATCTGTTGAGTTTGATTTAAAAAAAAACCCACCAATACTGAAACTATACTCTTCATTCTGTACTTTTTCTTGAGTTTGGGCAAGTTCTTATGACGGTTGTTCTAATAAAAAATTAAGCATGTAATACAATTTCAAATTTAGGATTCGATTTCTGCACATGCCATTTTCGAGACCGGTTCACGTGCGCAATAACAAAGTTCTGAGCTTTCATTTTCCGGCCACTTTGATATTGTTCAAGGTGACTTTTTAATCTATTCGTGATCAACATTGGCGTTCGTGCATGTAAAGCTGGATTATATATTAACAAAAAATAACACAAGTGAATAACTAAATTGATGTCCACCAAGCAAAGCGAGAGGGACTGTTCGAGCTTTGATTGTTAAAAACATATTTCAACCTTTGTAGATCTTAAGAGGCACTTAACTTCAAGCCATAAAAATAAAGACAACAAGTTGCAACAACACGGTCAGGCACACGGGAGATTTGTAAGTTTATACTGCATAGTTTAAACGTTAAAACTGATGGTTTTTACTTAAAATCGCTGAATGAAATTGGCCGGCCACACCAAATCTGTTTCATGGAACTTCCTTAACGCCAATATTCTAACAGCGAACAGACTTTAGTTCATCTAGGACCCCAATATCACAATCCGCCACTTAGAATGAGCGCATAGTTTTACAGAGAGAGATCATTTTCAGCTAAGAATCGTGAGAAAACTCTGGAAGAGAATGAAAGAACTTATGTTTGTTTCAGCCTTCTTGAAGAGTTTGAAAGACTTTTGTTACGAAAACAGCTTTAGCTGCTTTATGTATTTATGGATTTTTAACCTGTAAGTTGTTACTAATGGGTTTGTCTTTTACTGTAAGGCGAAAGATAAGGCGGTAAAAACTAAGTCAACACTAAAAGAAGTTGTTATTAAATAAGGTTAATGGACGGTAAAACCTATTTTGAGTTATTTCAAGCAAGAACTTTAATACAAACATCCAGAACAATAACATCAATGATATTAATTTATTTATCTATCTTAATTCATTTTATCAAATCTCAAAAATTTGGATTTAAATATCGTTCTACGTTGCGTGGCAAATTCTGATTTCTAAGCAAAACAGATTATTATTCTGTAGTTGAAAATTTGATATTTGTTAGTTCGACGTTCGTTAACAAACGCTAGAGTTGTATTTAAAAATTAAACTGAGAATTGAATTCACAAAGACATTTTAAAACCATTCCTGATCTTTTGCTAACTTGTTTGCAATGGTTTGCGAGTACCAGCGTTAAGTGGCAGAAAGAAAACTTGAAGTCAGGATCTGATTGACTGGTATCGGAATCTCCGCTTTGTGGTAAGCTAGTATTCTGATGTATGGTATTTCATAAACGAAGTCCTATTGCATGCTACTTATTACACAAGTTATGTGGCGGCGAGAACGCCAGTACGCAGGAAGGGAACACTTGCGGTTTCGAAGACCGGTGAATGATCTCTAAGCGGCTGTTTCCTAACCGTATTGATCACAATATTACGGGCCGAAAAGGTCCGCCTGGAGAGAACTTGTTCGGCTGAAAACGTGAACTAGTGAGAAAACGTCAGAGATGATTTATCCCTGTATCAATGTATATTATCTAATCCAACTTACTTGAACTTAATTTTCTAAAAAAGAGGGCCACTAGGCTATGCCTAAAGCTTGGTTCAAAGTTGTGAAGTAAGAATGAAGTTAATCATAAGAAATCTAAATAACAAAAGATTCTGAAGGAAAAGGAACACCTAGTGTGATTTCGTCCTTTCCGTCTTTGTGCAGAGAGATTCTCATATTTGGGCCAAATATTTGTTGTGGGAAATTTTTAGCTTGGGTTTTGAGTTTGTTAGTTTAAGAATTACGTATTATACAACCATTACACAATTTACTATGCTTTGTTATTTAAATTAATGTCTTATGTTTGTGTCAAGGCATACTTCTCAAGTGCAAAATCAGGCCTTAGTACACGGCGAAAGACTTTTGCAAACCCATTCAGCCACACCATTAGCTTTTTCGTCGTAAGTCTTTACGGAATTTATTCAAGTTGAGTTACCTTTAAAACTTTTCTTTTGGAACTGAGTAAAACAAATAGGAAAAGCACAACAAAGTGTGTCATGTACTCTTGGGCTTTTGATATTGCGAAACGGATGCTGTAAAAGCGAGCTATGAAATCACGTGCAGAAAATTGAAATGCCGGCTTTCGCAGTTTTCGTTTTCCGGCTATTTGAGTATGTTCAGGTTTCTGCTTTATCTTTTGGCTTATTTGCATTGACCGAGCGTTATGTAAGTCCTACGACCATGGAACTAGGGTAGTCTTGAACTATATCAAAGTCGCCGGAAAACGAAACCATTTTCCAGGAATGGTTACGTGACCTCTGCAACATCCATTTCAGATAGTGTTCGACCTCTCATTTCAATTTTTTGTTTGAAAACCTTGTGAATTATGCTCTGAACTAGTTACATAAGGCCTTCTTCTGACAACTTTGCTGTTTGCTCTTGTGTGTGAGAAAATGTAGAAAGTGAGTCACCCGAATACAACAACCACGCGGTTCTGTCACTGATATAAGGGCATAGAACAAGGCAAAGGTCTAAACCTTTATTATTATTCAATACAAATGAAATAATCACCCAGACCATCTAAAGTTTTAAAAGTGAATAACTGTGGCGGTATTGATTCATTTCTTAGTAGGGAGATGAAAAGTTCAGTTTTCTAATGTACGACCGTTAACTGTGGTAGAGATAAAATGAAAACCTGGCCCGGCAGTATAGTCACGATCTTTTGCAACACCTACTTTGTTTTCTTTGTATTTTAAAGAACCCGAAGCATAAGGGGGTTTTGTTTTTTTATCTTTGTTTTTACGACTTGCAAAAACTCCACTAAAGACACAGAAAGTAAAGACTATCGGCAAATAAGCTAAAAGTGCGGTCGGATCAGTTATAACTGAGAAAGTTGATGTGTTAACTTTTATAACAGTTTTATAACATTAACGGGGCTCAAACTTGCCCAAAAATTATAAACAAGCTAAGAACAACTGAGCCTCGGCTTCAGATACAAATGTGACTGCAAGTTTTTGTTGGAAAACACAACACAGCATGTCATCACACGTAGCGCTTCCTTGCAGGTTGTTCTGCAGTTAGAATCACTGAGTGAGCAGAGAAGAAAATCAAAACTGTGCTGCATGGGTTTTATGATTGTGCCGAAGTGTATACTCGACATTAAAGTAAACCTATGCTATAGTAATAAAAATAATTTTATAACAATTACTAGTGTTCGCAGTGAAAAAAGACATGATCAGAAACAAAATTAGTTTAGGAGCGATTGAGGCTCAAATTTGTCAAAAACTTGAGAACAACGAGGCCTAGCCAAAAATTTTTTTTTTTTGGGCAGTGACCAATACATAATTCGTTACGCTAAGAAACTAGTTTGCCTATCAGCAGTGAATGCTGACGTGCAATGCATGGGGAAAGGATTGCGAGTTAAACCATAGTATTTTTGTTGGGCATCGGTGCAGCCTCCTTTGCAACACTGGTAGCATGTTACTTTGCTGTGTGACAGATATCAACCCTTATTGCATG
>JAOBRG010345625.1:0-14013 GCA_027574985.1 Umimayanthus nakama | reverse complement strand
TTTGAGGAAAACTCCTATGATGTGGAGGGTTTATCTTCAACCGTCGGAAATTGCCAGCTGTTCAAATTTGGCGCGGGCATCAACCCCCCCCCCCCCCCCCAAGTCCGAATAGGGTTAACACTAGAAGACTTTTTGGACACATTCTAAGTTAGTTATTAATCAAGTTATGATGTTATGTAACTAAAGTTACCGTTCATGTTTCCTTATTCAATAATTTTGGTTCAAAATTCTGAGCAAAACGATACATAAATCTTATTTATTGTTGATAACGTCACGCGTTGTGTGCTGAATCCCCCCCCCCCGGAACCGAGAGACGTAAAAAAAATTTCGACTGGATAGTTTTAAAACCCATGCAAAATATGGTTGAAATCCCGCATCGATTTATTTCTCACCTCACTTTGTTTTTTGTTTCTTGTTTTCAAACAAATTGGCCATTGTAATAAAATTGCTCCCCGGTTAGTCTAGATCTTTAATTGAAAGGATTAAATTAAAAGTTGAGTATTTTTGTTATCAGTGTTTAATTGTCTTTTATAATTTTCAAGGGAGCGGAACTCTCTAGCAAACATATTTTCAAAGAAATCAAAGAACTGTGTAGTTGCGAATTTTCTTTCAACATTGTAATTAACAACATATTATGCTGATGTTTCAAATTCTGTTTTCTGCAGAAGGTCTTTAGGCTTCAGACCAATTGTAACTACTTTAGCATTATAAAACTAGTGCTGGAAAAGTCAGCAAATCCAAAGAAATATTTATGGTTAATGCTCTGTGGCTGTGGTAACACGAATCTTACTTTGTGAAATGTTCGCCACAATTTGTAAAGACATGTTAGCGAAAAGCTGATATCACCTGAAATCTCATCAAATCACCACATTGCATCTTTCGCGGTGATATTATTTTTATTATTCTTTAATCCAGCATTTGTGCAATAAATGCCATGTAAATGTCTGTTTCACAAACGTTCTCTTTTACTCTGTGTCAAAAAGCTAGTTACACCACAAACATCTTCGTTTTAAAACATTTGAAATAAAAATACCACCCTTTCAATTATTCATATCTATTTTACTGAAACTGTTAGGGTAACCATGGCGATTTTGGTTAAGGATTCAATCCACAATTCACATTAAAATTGTAACAGTTTGTAAATTTCAGATTGAGTAATCGCAATTAAAACTGAATAAAGGTAAGAAAAAACGGAAAAAATAAAATTACTTATATGCCGAAATATACAGACGAAAACGAATCTACAATTATTGTGAATTCTTTCTCTACATACAGCATTAACGTGTTTGGACATTCTGTTAGCAACTACAAATTAACATTCAAGACTCTATTCAAAGATTAAGCGGCAAATGTATCAGCTTAAAAGAAAGCATAAAAAAATAAATTTCCTAAAGATAAGCTGTCAATTTGCAAATTTGTAATCAGTAATTATTTCCCACCGTCGGACTACGTTTTGAAAATAATCCATACAATGTGTCACTGAATTACGGATACTGTTCGAATGAAAACTTAAGTGCAGATGGCAAACTATTTCCTCTTTCGCAGCATGTGATGAAGGAGTTCCCGCTGTCAACCATTATATTTATTTTTTAAAAAGAAATTGAGCAGATAACTGACACAGGATTTTTAAAAAAATAATCTTCAGAGAGGAGCGTTTGTCAGCTGTCGCCAACGATATCTCAAGGTTGCCTGATACAAAAAAGGTATGCATTTTACTTTTTTCGTTACAAACTTAGCCGCAAATCAAAAGAGTTGACCTGTCTTACAACAAAAATGCCCCGATTTAATTAGACCTGAACCTTTTACTAAAGGCTTAGTTTACGAGCTATAATTTTTAGTAACAGGCGATGAACTTCTGGTTGTTTCCAGTAGCTTCGTGGATCAAAGAGATGTCGTTTACATTAAAACACGTTCTTACTTAATCAAATGACCATTCTTCTGGCGTGGTTTGTTTGGTTGGGTTATCATTTAAATACATTAAAAGCTTTAAAATCGTGTTTTCTTTTGTTGCCCTTTTTTAGTCCAGATTAAGTCTTTCAAAAGTTTTTCCTCAGATTCCGCAGGGTTGCCATTAAGCAACCAGCCAAATCAATTATCTCTGTAACTTTCATTTATCGCTAGATTTTAATTATGACACTTGCAGGATCTGTCTTGTTAATATTTTCAATAAGCATGTATATTTAAAAAAAAATAAAAACTATTTTCTGTAAAGTATTTCTGGTTTCACTACGGCACTTTAAAGAGAAAGTTAAGGATGCAAGACAAGTATACATGTAGGGTACATTTCTTTGGGGAAAATCCGAATCCGGATTCTGAATCCAAATAGGGATTTTTCATTTCTTTGGGAAAATCCATAAAGGGATTATGAATCCAATGAATCCGCTCTCGACCAGGATTCAGTGGATTAAATCTGAATCTGGATTTTTTGGCAAGCGTTTCTTTGAGAAAGGATTCGAAAAAGTACATGTGGTAAGCGGTCTTCACCAAGCATGACGGGTTGGAAAGATCACCCAAAAAAATCCGTTTTTGGATTTTTCGTTTCTTTTCGTTTCTTTCCTTTTCAGATTTTTTGTTTCTTTCACAGAAAATAATCTGTGTAATCTCACTCAATAATCCTATTTTGGATTTTCCCAAAGAAATGCACCCGTATTCTATCTGAGCTACCTACCTGTTTTTATCTACAGCAATGACACGTACTGTTTTATGCATTGGGTTTTTTAAAACAAATATTTAAATCTTTATCATTATTCCCAAACTGATCTAAAAAGGCAATCCGTGGTAAGTGAAAAATACTTTCAAAAAGGGGCGAGTCTGAAAACACTCACTTAGAATAAAACCAACTTTTTAGTTGTTATAAAAGATTTTAAAAAGATTTTAAGGTTTAAACTATAAGTTGTGATAGTTCAGTAGCTCGTTAAGAATTTGGAAGAACTAAACATGTAATAAAGCGTACTCCATCTTTACTTCAACTCGTCGTTGTTTACTTTTCTATCCTCTTTGTTTCCTGATGAAGGTTGAAAGTTTACTGAAAGCCCAATTTTTAAAAGCTTTTAATGGGAACTTTAATGTTGATGTATTTCGCTCAACAATGTGGCGGTCAGTCAGTTTTGATGAAACGTCAAAACAAAAAAAGGCCAGTTTTGTATGATATTAAGTTGTCTGCATCAAATTCATTTGCCCCATTTATTCCTTTGGTCACCAAGAAAAACACTATTATCGGTGCATTCTTAGCTTTGATTTAATCGGTAGCTGCTAGATTCAATCCTTCAAACCGCTCCTTTTCGTTTCCAACACTCTACGGAATTATTCAAACATTCATTTACACTTGGATAAAATCGAGAAAAAAATAGAAGTGTTAAAAACGTGAGGTAACTGGTCAGAACGAATTTCGAATCAACTACTTACGTCACAGTGAACTAACCATAATTTAATGTTTTTATCATAAGCTTATATAAAAGTTTCTTTTTACACGTAAGAAAATAGTTCTGACCATAACCATAAACCGAACTAACCCTCGATTGCCATTGAACACTAGTTCCTGAATTTAGATACACAGGGAAGCTAACCCGAAAACTGACAGTTAATTTAGCTGCCATGCTCGCACTTTTTTTATTTTTTTCCATCAATCAAATACTTTAGTAATATGGAATTATTTTCTGCCACGTAACTTCATTGTAAACCGTCTTGAAGAGCAAATAAAGATTATTATTATATTATTATTATTATTATTATTATTATTATTATTATTATTATTATTATTATTATTATAGTTTCCAGGCGTCCCTCAAATAGGGCGGTATGAAAGATGCAATCTAGCATTAATTAAACCGTTCTAAGAACTCGCATTCACATTATAACAATACATACCACGCTCATTTTTTCATGAGTAATAACTTGGTCCCAAACCACGAGTGGGAACCTAGATAACGTCCATCGCCTCAGAGCAAACGTTTTCACGGGCGAAAACTTCCATGTGAAAACGCTATGAATGAATCCTCGTTACTGTATAAGAGACTTGATGGAATTTCATAAATTTATTTGTTTTTCTATGTAATAATATTTCACAGCGGTTAGTGTTTTATAGCGTCTTAATTTTGGATTACATTCAATGACAGAACGTTAAAGTATGACACACTCAAGAGGACTATTTGCAGTTATTAAGGTTTTATACCGTGTCAATTTTTGATTAGTAGTGTTCAGTCACACCACCTTTTGAATATGTGACATTTCACAGGAATGTGATAATTATGAAATGAACTTGTGATTTTTCTTTGTATCGTTCGGACATATTTGTTGTAAGTTTGTCAGTTAGTGTCAATCAGTATCAAGACAGGAGGAAGATAAAATCTGAGAGAAAAGTAGAAGCAAGATGAATGGATTAATTACTGGACTTCTGACCGGTAACAACAAAAGTACAAAACTGCATTGCGTCAACGAAAAATGACCATAGAGCGTTTATCGTGACACGAATGAAACATTTAAAGATGATTTTTCAAATCTGTAATCTTTAATTGAGTACTTGTTAGTAGATGGACAGTATGGACGTAAGTGGGGTTGCATTTACAACTGTAGGGGAAAGAGAATACAAGTACGGAACGGTTCGAATTCGTACAAAAAAGACACTTATAAGAGTCTACAGAGGTACATTGATAGATGAATGCTCGATGGCCCTGGTTCTGCGTTCGGCTGGTACGAGTTCGGTGGAGGGAGAGGGGGTTGGGGTGGGGTGGATGGTGGGGGCTGGGTTGGGTTGAGGGAACGTAACCAGACACGCAGAGTCTCGAAATTTAAAAAATCATTTTTATCTAAATACAATAAAGTAAAGAAACTTCCGCCATTGCCGTGTAGTTATGACTAAAACAGTAATAAAGCTGATGATGTATACAGGTGCTTCCCGTGGGGCTTTCCAGCTACCTGTTGCTCACGAGACCATTTACAAGGCGCCTCTGGCTGTCGCTATACTCTACAAACATGTAGAAATGAGATTACGTGCCACGCCACTGGCATTAGCCTACTCGTATCGACTAGTGCATGGGTTATTGTAAATCCCCAACTGAACGACGAGAGCCTATACCAATAGCTTAAGACCCTCTCAGCGAACGGTGTGGTAAAAGTGTGACTCGTAACTGATTAGAATGTACCACACGAAAATCATTGTATTGTAACCCCTACCTCTCCCCTAGCCCGCGCAAGGCTGTATATATTTCAAAAAGGAAAAGTATGTTATTCATCCGAGGACTAGAACTTAGCCTTAATTGCGGTGGTTTTGTATGCGCAAGTTTAGCTTTGACGTACAGATTGTGAACGTCACAAAGAATAGCTACAATCATGGTCAATAGTCGTTGGGACAAGTCATTATGTAAGCCGAAAAACTAAACTTTCTAATCTTAAAACAATTTTAGAGTTATGAAAACGGTCAAACGTTACAAAAACGATTCTTTGATCCCCCTTGCCCTCTTTTCAGTGTTGGAAACTCTGACTGCACAAAAAAGTCTTTTTTCTTGTCGGTTTAATAGCGTTTACTCAACATTGTTACTGGGGGAGGGGGGGCGTCCCAACATTATTGACCATGATTGTAGCATAGCTCAAGTGATTCAAAAAGGAAACGGTTCACACGATGACTGATTAGTTTTAGATTCCGAAACGTGAAGATTGACGTAGAACTGATTTACTCAGTAGCTAACAAGGGTGATGCTTCTGTTTAACCTTTCCGAGAACAAGTTACAAAATGCTGTTTGAACTTTGGAGATGCAGTTTACTGTAACGATTACTTCGGTTTCAGAGTAGTAACAGGAATCAAAACACAAAGTATAGTAAGCTTCACAATTTTACTTTCTTTTGATATAAGATTATTGTTTTTCCAACCGAGGCCAGGTAATCTAATTTTTCTGGGCCTAATTTTAGGCTAAAAATGTTTTTTACGATTGTTCTTATTTTCGGGAATAACGGTAACATGGATTTTCCGTTTTTGAAAATACTGTGGTATGGAATAGCTTCAAAGGTAATAGATCGATGAGCATACAGTACAAGATGCTTTCATGCATGAATCTGTCTTGTTATTTTTCTTGTTCTTGTCTTTGCCATTTGGGAAAGAGAAAAATGGCAATATGTGTAAGCAATAACAAGATTTTATTTTCATTCTTGCAAAATGATAATCTTAACAAAATCTGAACCCCAGCATTATCCTTAATATTTTCTGTACCTTGAACGTCCAGGTGCCGTGGGGGGAGGGGGGAGGGGTCAAATGGACCCTCTCATAGGTCTTTCTGACCTACAAAAGTCTGATTCTTTTAAGCAATCAAAATAAAACTTTCAGAAACTGTAGTCTGATAATGAGCGCTTCTTTTCACGTTAATTGGATGATGTAGTACTTATAACTTGTGCAAATTGAAGTTCGAAATAGAAAAGTGTTAATTTTTCGGAAAATTGGTTTTTATTTCTTCTTTAGACTCTATTCTCAATTATATTCCTGTTTGAGGCTGAAAATACATGTTATTCTTCTAATTGCAGTAAAACTTGCAGCAGTTTTGCGTAAAATAATTTATTCTTGAAAAATCCAATACGGCAACAAAAACGTTGGACTTGTTATGAAGCGACTGTTTCCATAGGAACAGTTCTTAACTAAAACTTGTTGTTGCTATGGAAAGTAACAAGCTAACCCTCAGCTGCTTGCACGGCAAAGCTTGATCTTTTGTGTGCAACCGTTTCAAAAATATATGGGAGCGTCCAAATGACCCCCCCCCCCCCCTAAACCACCTTCACCACCTTGGGTTAATTTTTTAAAGTGAGTAGCTTCGGCGTCCAAAGGTTGAAATTTGGCCAACTTCAATCTCAATATTCTTATAAAGTACAAGTATATTCTTGTATGAAAAGAGTGTGTTACAAAATGTGTCTTTTATACTGATATCGACGCGTGCAATTACTTACATGTAGGTTGAAAAAAAAAGCAAAATTAGGAATTAGTGCTTTTGTTGCTCAGGTTAACAAAAAAGCTAATTGTGGTGTGTTGTTGAATTTTATGAGAATGAATACGTTTTTTGTTGCCTTTGGCCGATGAAATTAATTATCGGTTAAGCTTTGAAGGTAATTCGAGTATCTAGATGTTTTGATATGAATAATGAACACAGTTCTTGAATCCTTGTGCCAATTGTTAGCTTGTATGCGTTAGCAGTAAGAGTATTTTCCGTAATTCGGGTAAAAGAAATGGATAGTTATGTTTCAGTCTGACTTCGCTTCTACCCCCGACTAAACTGAGCTGAGCTACTGACAAAATTGAACATTGCAACTATACAAAAACACCTGTCATTTGATCCCTAGTGGTATAAAAGCATCGGCAAACTTTCTGTCAGTCTATTTAATGTGTGCGTAGACTAAAGCTTGTTTACACAGTTCCTCAAATTTTACCTCTGTTAATTTTGCTATATGAAAACAAAAACCAGTAACAATAATAATTCAATTTGCCGAGTCAACTTTTCTTGTTTATCTTTTGTCGTTTAGAAGGAAACCAAGACAAGCAGTCAGAGCCTTAATTTTTAATTCCAGTCGCTTACCATCCGTTCCTATGACGTTTATCTCGCAAAAACAGATTTTACATTATCTGCACATCCGGATCGTTATCTCGAAGCAACTGCTAATACCCTTGATAATTTCCTGCAACAGAAAGATCACTGGTGATCAATGAAGTGAAGCTTTGTTCACTTTCACTCTCGACTCGTTACCCTCTTTTTTTTATTGAGAACCAGTGAGTAAATTTTGGCTGAGCCTGGGGTTGTTCTTAAGTTTTTCCATACATTTGCTTAAAATTTTAGCCAATTTTCAGCCTCATTGTTCTTAATAAGTTTGTTCTTAATAAAAAAAAAGAGTGTATCTGTATTCAAATTGTGAGTTTCAAAAATATTCGAGGTACTATTCATAATATTCATGTCGTAAAATTATCTTGTCAGTGTTGCTGTCTCTTATAAATGCCATGATTTAGACAGACGGCTTAATGTTAATATAATATCACATCGTAAGTACTCCCATAATGCCTTGCCACGTAAGTGAGGGGGCTGCAGTTGGGATGGATGTAAAAAAAACCCTCCAGAAGCGCTACATCTGACCACTGGCGATTTGCGAAAAAAGTGTGGCGAAGTTACGTAATTTAACTACTGACCTTCTGGCTCATTCTTTTCAAATATTCGGAATCTTCTGGCTCTGTTCTCGCTGAACTTACAGTAAATCTATAAGTTAATTAGCCTTCGCCGTCTGAACTGTAGCGGTTTCGGTTTTTTAACGTTTTGTAATTCGTTTAACACAGACACAGGTTTTGATTGGCAGGTAATAGAGTTGCTTTACAATAAAGCTGATAACATGAACTTGGAAGTATAATGCACGTACAAAGCAGTTGTATTATGCAAGTGATTATGACTTGTAGCTGAAATCGTAAAAAAAAAATTGAAAAAGCCGGTTTCATTTTGTTGTTGTAATAATCACGGATTAAACAAGGCTTGCTCTCCTGGCGGAGCTCGTGACTAACATCCCCTCCCCTTCTCTCTCCATCCCTCCTCGATCCTCCCTCTTCTGGAGTGGACCGGATATTGAACAAGCCAAGGGAGAATGTAAACATTCTTAATAAGTTTTTTTTATAAACATAGAAAAGGAAAAGTATAATTAGAATGTTCGTTGCTTTCGCAACGTAAAAAGATAGAGATATTTTTCTTTTTCTTTCTAACTCACTCAGTTTTAAACATCGATAATTGGTATCCAGACGAGTGAAATCAATCATGACAAAATCCACGTATCTGCTCAGTCACATATCCTTGGAGAAAAACTTTTTAAAAACTTAAAACCCGAAAAAGACTTCAGCTCGAGGTATTTGACGACTATCTTGATAAGTAAGTCTTACATTGTATATGGTTAATTAATGCAATTATTCGTTGAAAACGACTTTAGAAAATCTTTCGCATGCACGTCTTCGAAAGGTGTCAAAGGTTTTGCAGATCAGTGATGTCTGATGGTATTCTTATTTCGTTAGACAAGTTTTGATCCAAGCAATTTATTTTAATAGCTATAGAAAATACAACATTTTAAAAACAACGAAAAGCGACACTTTAAATCGATTCTCGTAGTTGCAGCAAAGAATTATAAACACTATCACAGTATCAGTTCATAGTTTCCACTCAGTTAGATGACTTTCTTTCAGTAAAGGTGGTAGATTATTTCCATTATATTTATAGAAATGACTGATTTTTTAAAAAGAAACTTCAAGATTTGCTTTTTCTGCTAACTTTGCAGTAGTTTTAAAATATAATAACTGAAAGCTTTACTTTTCTTGTATAAGAATAAAAGAAATTCTAACTTCCGTTCTTGAAGACTCTGGAGTGAATCCCAACAGCGCTTATCACCACAATCGCAACCATTACTCACACTAGATTCAATTTAAAGCTGACGACGGCATATTTCAAATGGCATGTAAAATTGTTTCTTGATATCTGCCAAAGAAAACAAAAAGAACAAATGAAAATAATTGTCACAGAACAAACAACAATCTTTTAAACCAAAACACGGTAATGTTTATTGAAAATAAAATGACACCGAGGCCTTGATGGCGCGTGTCTGGATGTGGGCGTTTGATAATGTGGTTAGGTTGTAAAAGAAAAATTAAACAAAGCTTACGTCGTACTGCACTGATATTGTGATAAGCTAAAATGTTTGCAATCTGATCATATTCTTCTTTTAATTAAATCAGATACCAACGGTTTACAGTTCAGTGACGCTGACGAGTTGCAGCGAAAGTCTTTACATAAGACATGCTTGTACTGTTCAATTGCAGTTCAAGTCCCTTTTGAAGGGTTTTAAAAAAGCTTTTAAGTGGCTGTAATGGATTCGAGGGGCCTTTATTTTGACAAGAAGCGTTTTAATCCTAAATATATGTGTCAATTGGTTCGTCAATTTGATTGTTATCAGTAAATTGACAACAAAGAATTTTATAAAAGCGAAATTCAAGTTAAATGAGTTACCTAAGTGGTGTTTTGTTTGTTTATCATATACCCTGGCGACAATCCCCCAAAATATCGTTCGGCAGCTGATGGGCGCCTAAGCTGTTTCTAACACGCAACACTTGTAAAGCACCGAAAAACAGTTCCCACTCAGATAAAGATCGATATAGTGAGAAGGCAAATTATAGATTGGATTAAAACTCGTTACATCTGGTTTGCAGGTGAAAGGATTCCGTCATTTGTCATGATGGATGAAACAAGCACAGACGTAAGTTCTTCCGTTCTCAATATAACAACAAGTTGTTCCATCGGCGATCCTTATTTCTGTCCCGCGGGAAAGCTTTGGAAAATAACTGTGTTGTGTTTGCTAATGTTTTTCTCTTTGGTTGGGAACTCGTTGTTCACTGCAGTGTTCTTCAAAAACAGCGAACTCAGAAGTGCGGTAAATTATTTCGTAGTCAACATGGCGATCTCAGATTTGGTTTACCCAGTGTTCGTGTTGCCTTGGCGGATCTCGGAGCTCTATCTTAACTATATTTGGATCATCGAGGGAACCATTGGCTCATTTTTCTGTAAATTTCTCCCCTTCCTCGAGCAGACATCGGTCAACGTTTCCATTCTAAGTATGGTGTTAATTGCAGTTGAGAGATTCCACAGCGTTTTATTTGCGATGAGACCCACTTTAATCTCTGTCAAGAAGTGCCCGAGGATCATCTTCGCAATTTGGTTGTTTTCCATTGCCACGTGCGTGCACTTCTTCTACGCTTGGAAGTTAGAAAGGCTACAACCTCCCTACGGCGATGGGTGTCCAAGATGTCATTTCAGGTGGAGCACACAAGCGGAAACAGTCAGAGTGTACACGGGACAAGTGATTTTGTACTACATACTCTTGAGTGCGGTACCGTGGGCCCTTCTGACAATTCTCTACTCTAGTATTATCTTCACATTATTTCAACAGAAGAGGAACGAAAACATGGCATCAGAGATTGTCCAACAGAGAGCAAGGGAAAACCGAAGGGTTACATGTATGTTGGTGACTGTTTTGGTCGTTTTCTTTCTGGTCTGGTTGCCGCACTACATCCATCTAGCACTCTTTTATTTCGCTCCCCACCTCATCAAGTCAGTATCCTGCAGCGTGGCTTTCATGATGAACTACCTACGTTACACCTTCACCATCATCAACCCGCTCGTTTACTTTGTCTTTAGTGAAAGATATCGCAATGGCTTAAAGCAGTTGTTTAGATGCTTACGATTAAGATTCATGGTTTCACAAGATGGAAGACTATCGAAAACTTCTGTAGCTAGTCAATCAACAGTTATACGCTCAGTGGATGCTTTTGAACTCGGCCCTCCTCGCTCGCCGGTCCCAAATGGATTCAACTTAGCAAATGAGACCTGACATGTAGATACTGATGCAAAATGTTTAAACCTCGTGTTACAATAATTTGGTGTTAGTACTTGACTTGAATATCGCGTTGTTGTCTGACCGCTGAGAAATAAGGTTACTCAATGAGCCATGACCAGAACGATCCACATTACAAAAAGTTTACAATTTTGTATTTCAGGCCTCTTGATCGCAGATAACAGATTGACGTCTAAATAAAACGAACAGTTAGAGGGAACTTAACCAATATTGTGAAAACTAATTAGCGTTAAATACTAGTGCCTATTTTTGCAAAGTATCGGTAACTAAAAATAGGAAATTCCAGTTTTGCAACGGGTGCGGCATCTGGTGCCGCTTCGCTTAAATTTGTTATTGAGGAATCAGTGCTATTACACAAAATTTTCTCCGTGTAGCTAGTGATGGCTTTGATACGTAGCAAAATACGTTCAAACATGTACATGTAAGTTGACTAGTTGGAGGCAGAAGCATGCGATACGGCAGTAATCGAGATGTTAAAAGCCAACTGATTTGTAATTGGAATGCAGGAAATGTTGTCAATTTGTCGATAGCATGTCATTTCTTCAATAAGTCTGACTGATCATAAATTTTTCACCACGCGATAAATCAAGTGTGGCAAGATAATGAATCGGTAAAAACGAGGTACATGTACGAATTCCTACACGCTTTAACTTTTGCACTTCTATCAGAACCATACGGTCTGTTATGTCGACACCAAATCGAAATACGAAAAATAGTTAATTAATAGTTAGGCGGAGTAAAGTAACCGCTCTACTCAAGCTTAACCCGGCACATATCATATCTTGATCATCGGTTCAAATATTAGGTCATTGACATCAAGAGCAAAAAAGACTTTGGTTTGTAAAATATCTCAATTGTTGAATTTATTGTACCGTTGAGCAATTCGGGGCATTTTTCGTAATTTTGGTATTTAAGCAGTCCATTTGGAGTTGATCAATTTGAGGATGTAATAAAAGAGAGTCGGGGTTAAGTATTTATGCATGAGCGTCATTATATCCGGTCTTTTAATACCAAATTATTGATTAAACAAGCCCGCTCATTCCTAAAACCTAATAAACATTTCCACAGAAATGTACCATAATCTCAAAAGCAATAGAAATTGAAAGTTTGCGCGTGCAAATTGTAATTAAATAGAGGAATGACCATAGTGACGGGAAAATAAATGTGAACTAAACACATCTCTGATATCTGTCAATAGTTTTGTAGTTTCAACAAATTGAGCTTTAAACTGTGTTGACTCGTTGTTTAGAGTAGTTTAAAGGTTGTTTGGTTTGGGTAATGCATTTCAGAGCCTGAATTACATCGAGGGCAAAAAATGTTTTCATAAAGCGGAAATGTTTACACAATAAACACAAACACGAAGTACAAACATCAATGCTCTCAGAAACTGCAAAGGCATACGAAGTTCCTTACGGCTTGAGCCGATCAAGAAACCTCGAATTAACCGGATTTAAACATACATGATGATTTCACCATAACTACGTCGGTGAGCCATATAGGCAATAAACCAGGCTAACTTTAGGGTATGTAAGGACGGAAGGCTAGTTTGATAATAAAAAACGAAGTATTAATAATTTGCTTGTTTTGTTTTTTTTGCATTGGCAAAGACGTTGAAAATATATTATGACAAGTAACAGATTAAGTTGGGGGACATTGTTTGTTTTTACGCTACATGAATTAGGTAGCTTTGTAACTAACCTCAAGGCAAAATTATACCAAATGAACCCTTATTGATCATAGCACACACATTATATTACTTAAACTCAGTCGGCTAAACAAAAATTTTTAAAATTATTTCATAAACCCCAAGCATATATTATACGTGAATAAATGCTACACTTTTTTTTACTTTATATTGTGGCACTAGTATAAATGGTGAGAAAAGATGGACGACACTACCAAGCTAAAGTATGTATACGTGACAAGTTTATTGCACGAGTTATATCGAAAACCTATCAGGGACTTTCATCCTAGCCGGACGAGGGCTGTTTCAAATTTGTTCTTTTTTACTTAAAATTAAACACATACAACTCATTCGCCGGAAACAAATTTAAAACTGCTAGGATTTTAAACTCTGTACCTCATAAGTTCAAAAAAAATGTATTTCTGAACCTGTTTGCCTAAAAAGTAAACAGCTTAAACGCATAAATCTAGTGATAGCTGCAGAAACTAAGCTATATTTAAATGCTCAAAAAGAGGATACTCTTTGTATAATGTTTTGCTTTTTGTTGGATTTATTTTCAGTAAATAAGACAATACACGCAGATCTTATTACAGTACAAGGCAGCAAAATCTAAAAAAATTGAAACGTTCAAAAGGCAACAGAAGTATTTGACTAAAGTTATGGGATTTTTCTAAAGAATACATGAGGCTCATTGTGGAACATGTGCATCACTTCAAATCCTAAGTATTCACAAAAAAACGAACAGAGCTATTTTCAGTTTCAGCGAAGAAGCGTAGATGTTTATGTAAACAGCCTGTCGTTAATTACCTAACCTAAGTATCAGGCCCTCGGGGGAAGGGGAGGACAACGTCAACTAGGCCTTGGCGGATTGTGCTAGCATAATTTTTGGCATAATTGGAGCAAAAAAGCATAATTTTTTAAACGAGCAC
>JAOBRG010345614.1:0-14013 GCA_027574985.1 Umimayanthus nakama | reverse complement strand
ATTGTTTTCCCAAGCTCATTATCTTTTTCACACGCGAGTCTTCGAGTCATACGAGTCACACGCACACGCGAGTCACGTTACCTTACCTCTGGACGGTACTGTACTTAGAATGGTTGGATTTTTGAAAGTTTAAGCACAAGTTGCCAACAAGTGCTTGGCAAGAGTAAAATTCTTCAAAGCAAAATTTTTTAAATTTCTTTGCAGCAAAGATTGTTTCTTCATAGCAAAACTTGATTTTTTCCTTGAAAATATTTAATTTCTTCAAGAGAGAATTTTTGGGGATTTCAAATTATGGCTGCTCGATTTTGAAGATTCTTTTTATTTTAATATATAACTTAAAATGACCATCTTTGTTAACAATTCAAAAAAAAACAGAGAAATTATTTTGCATTTCATCAAAAAGTATGTAACTTTTGTTTTTGCAATATTATAATTTATCATTCTAACTCAAACCCTAACCCTAGTGTGGTCGCCTATGAATTACAAAAGCTACGTGTAGGTATGAATTTACATGTAGGGCAAAATGTTGATTCCTCTGTATTTTTTTTATGGAAAATAACCTTACTGAAAATGTACAGCTGAAAATCAATAGCAAAAAACTAAGTTTACAGCCTCAAATAGGCACCCAGTTTATTTGAGGCTTTAAGTATAACAAAAACCCGGCTTTGTTACCCCGTACAAATGTTGCGTGTCCTGTCTGGGGCTCTGTGGAAATACTTTATGAATCTCTGTTTCAAGGTCACATTAGTTTCAAACATGGTGACACACTTTAAATCAAGAACTTTGAAAATCATATAGTTGCCATAAAGATTTCAATTCTTTATTAATACTCATAGTCATCGCAAAAAAATTGGGGACTTTTCTGAACCACCAAGGCACCAATCCCTCCTCCTGAATTTACTATTGGTCTGGCCACACACCACTAAAAGAGTGAAGAGGAAAGGGGGGGGGTCAAACAAGGCAAGTGGACTGGAAAAAATTCCTGCATGAGGAAGAATTGCTCAGACAAAAAACATTCCTTTAGAGCAAAAAAATTACTTTCACCTCAATTTAATGGTTCCATAAAATAATTTGGAAGAGCAAAAACACCTACCCCCTCTTCTTTTTTCTAGTGCTGCATCCCTTTCTTTAAAACAAAATTACCAAAGAAAACCCACATTTCAAGTAAGCTCAGATCAATAGACTTGAAACCGAAGCAAAGGTTGTCCTCGCACAGTTAGAGAAGCGAAAATGATTATCCTAAGAAAGAAACTTGTTAGCATGTCTATTATTTCCACCTCTCTAACTGTGCGAGGACAACTTTCGCCTCGGTTTCAAGTCTAAGCCTGGTTACTTTTCAGGAATCGTGAAAAGGACTATTTTAAATCAGATAGGTATGCAAGATAGAAAAGGGAGTTCGTGGACTTGTAGTTAACAAAGCTGGGTTTTTATTTTGTTATTTTATAATCTTTATATCTGATATTTGTGTTTATAACCAAGGTTGCCAGCCGCCCAATATTTTTTTTGTTTTGGTGAGAAACTAATAGCTTACTGTCCATGACTGTTTCTTAGCTCTTTAGCTTTATTTATTTCAATTTTTTAGAAACCATTTCCATCTAGCATTCCAGGTTTAAGCACAACCTATGCTGGGTACCAGGCGAGTGTGTAAATAAGGTTCAATACTTTTTTATTTGGAGCAACTTCTTTATTTACAGCAACTTTTTTATTTGCAGCAACCTTTTTTATTTTCAGCAACTTTTTTATTTTCAGTAACTTTTTTATTTGCAGCAACTTTTTCTTGTTTGCAGCAACTTTTTTTAATTTGTAGCAACTTTTTTTTTATTTGCAGCAACTTTTTTTATTGGTAGCAACTTTTTTTTATTTGCAGCAACTTTTTTTATTGGTAACAACATTTTTTTATTTGCAGCAACTTTTTTTATTGGTCTACAGCAACTTTTTTTTATTTGCAGCATTTTTTTTTTACAGCATTTAGGGTGCGGTGTTTATTTTCCAATTCCCTTTTTTATGTACAGTAGTTGTCCTTGTTGGCTAAATACCAGACAAAAGAGTACTTGAAGTATGTTCAACTAATTTTCCTACAAAATATATGGGCCAGATCTTCTATGCATGCATGGACCAGTGCTTTTTTGAAATCTACTGTACTGGTCCACTGTAAAACTTGCCAGCCACTGGCCTTGGCTGGCATTATTTTCCATCCGTGTTAGAAATTTTTAAAATATGTGTGTTGGTTAATGATTGAATCTGTATTTCTTTATATCACTTCAGCTGTCCATGGACCTGTTGGCTGGTCGAATAACAAATTTTCTAGAGAACATTTGTATCTATCCAGAATCTGCCATTCTCTTTGTAAGTAGGAATCCTGAGTATTGTGAGGGACGACGAGATGAAATGAAAAGCCTACTTGCAGCAGTAAGGTTGAGACTTCCAAAGAGCTGTGCTCTGATTGGCTGCATTGGAGGCGGGACAGTTGGCTGTCTGGAGGGTGAAACTGCTGAGGAGGTAGAAACTTCTGAAGCAGTTTGTTTGATGGTGATGCCGAGAGTGGAGGGTGTGTCGGCACATCTTTTCAACATGAGTTGCACTGAAGTCAGACACAACAGAACATTTAAAGCAAGATGGGAGAAATCCCTGAGACTTACTGATGATAAACAAATCAAATTTGCAGTTCTCCTTGCAAAGGGGGATACATACAATCTGGATATTATTGGCAAGGTTGCTTCAGGAATTTGGCAGGTAAGGAAATTCAAAATGTACAAAATTTCACTTTTAATTCTTTAGTCATTTTTTGTTTTTCATGCTAACCTCACTAATATGGTCCAGTGTTGGTGAAACTTCAAGACTCAAACAAAAGCATCCACAAATCAAGAATGAACAGTTGCCATTTCAGTTGGAACATTTATACATGGGGCTTTACACCAGTCACCATAAATTGAACGCCTTTTGAGTTTTAAAAGGTCGTTCCCCTGTTTTGCAGTGCACACTACTTTTCTGCACATGAACATAAAATCATAATTTTTGAGAAATTTCACTGTTCCTTGACAAAAATTATACAGTTAAATAGACAATAAAATGGTAAACTTAATTGGAAAGACTGGAATTTGTTCAATTAAGCCACTTTTGTAAATTAAACTTTCCCAAGGCTCCCCTTGGAAAATGAGCAAAAAATATTCATTACAGTAATATTTTGCACAGCATCTCCTAAACAAGTACAGTGACCCCCTAATTTTGTAATTCATTTAGATATTCACACGTTAATGATCTCAGATACTTTAAAATACTAATAAAAGAAATCTATCGACCAATTTTGAAATATTATTGAAAACCCTTTTTACACAAAAACATCATTGCCTTTAATGTATGTTTCAACCATGATCATGTTTCTGTGTCCTTTCTTGCTCCAAGTTTGAACATACTGTAAAACTGCTCTGAAAATTTGGAATATACTCAAAGTTACTTGTTATTTAATTACTTTGTTACATATCTCAAACAAAACATGCCATTTTTGTTTGAAACAAGCAGACAAATCAATTATTTCGAAACTAGGACAAAACACCTGCTATTGGACATTAAGTGGGTATGTTTGATTAGCTAGAACTCTCAAACGAGGTACATACTCTACGAGGTACTGTAGATCCCCCCCGTTTTCATTGCATTTTTTGATTTCTGTCATGATAGGCAAAGTATTGACAAAGTTTGAAAAAATCTCTTGAGTGGATTTTTTCAGGGGAGTACATGTACGTGACCTTGAGCGGGGATTTTGAAACAAGCGTAACCCTTGAAATCAGTCCAAGCCAGTTTATCAGTACACATGTAAACTCTCCTTTCATCATCCACATTAATCAAGTTGTTCGGTAGTGAGAATAGATTATTTTATCTAGCCCAGTACTTTAAATCTAAAGTGAAAGGCCACTCAAATACTCTCAACCTGTTCACATGATTGGCAAGTTTAGAGACAGTTTAGGAGAATTTAGCAAAATGTCATTTTTACAAAATAATTTGAAAAACAACAAAAAACAACACTTTTTATACAATGCATTACATGCATGCAGCTCAACCCGAAGGGGTGCCCTCCAATATATTTGGTGGGTAACGTACAGTAGTAATGCCACCCAGTTCCCAGTGCTAAACTAGCAGGAATCCACCAAGAATCCCTGTCCATGCGTGCCTAAAGCCAACAGGGGGGGGGGGGAATGGGCCGCCCTCCTGGGTGTCAACACTTGTAGGGTAATCTCAATCATTTGAATGGTCTGTTCAATTAAAAAGTGCCTTCAAAATTTGGCCTTTGATGGAGTTGCTCCCTTGTCGTGCTTGCAAGGTTTATGCAAGTGCTCATGGTCACATGCTCAGATTCTCTGGCCTTCTTTATTTTCTTATCATAAGGCAGCTGTGCTCATAATATTTGCTTGCAAGAAAAGTTTTACAACTAACACTTGATATCTCCACAAGTGTGTTTTGAACATTGGTGTACCACAAAGAGAGTCTGCAATGAATTTTAACTCATTATTACACATATTAATATGACAAAAGCTAAATTTGCAGTTCGTGTTGTTTTCTTTGTCAGGTTCATGACACTGATGGTTCTGGCAAGTCAAATGTTGTTATCATTGGTGGATTGGTGGAGTCTCTGATGTTTGTTGACAATGATATTAAAAGCAGTGGAGTCATTGGGTTGGGAATATGCGGCAATGTTCAAGCCATGTCCATTGTTCACCATGGTGAAACCACAAGGGGGGTCACCCAAAGTCTTAGCCTACTAAAGGACTCCGACATTCAAACTGACAGCAGTGCGTGCTTCATGGTGTCATGTGTGGGGCGTGGGGAGACGTTTTACAAATCTAAAAATGTGGAAACTGGGATCTTTCAGAGAGAGTTTCCTAGTGTACCCATTGGAGGGTTTTTCGGCAATGGAGAGATTGGACTTGATCAACACTCAACTGAAGGAAAACCACTGAAGGACAGCCACTTCCTTCACTCTTACTCATCAGTGTTCTGTCTGTGCTCACTGGGTAGGCCACAGACTCCAACGGGGCAACAAAGTTCCTAACAGGGAGGCAGTAACTTTAGAGACTGTTCATTATTGACGGGGATGGTTTACTGGGTTGGACTGTAACAAGAAGGGTGCACTGGTGGATCCAAGGGGTGCTGGGGTGCCTGGGGGCTTGTGCCCCCCCTACCTTCTTTTCTGAAGTTGTTTTTTTACAAAAGCTTAGTTTATGAGCAAAAAATTTTGTTTTAAATAAGTATAAAGTTTGCCCATTTAGAGACACAAATTTTCAAAAATCTCTTGGGGAGCACTCCCCCAGACCCTCCCAGTGGCTTCTAAATTAAAATGTTGAAATCAAATTATTTTAATTAGAATAATTAAACAGTGTGTTATGTACTCACTATATCTAGGACATCAGGGGGAGGGAGTCTGAAGAAATCTGTACTCAAATATCTGAAAAAAGTAGTATGAAACTTTAAGTTCCACACATTCTTCTTGCAAATTAGTGAAAAAAAGAGTTGTTGGGGTTGATTGTTAAGAATTTAGATAAAATTTTCCTACCCACCCATACTTAATATTTATTATGCATACAGTAATATGTACAGTATAGTACTACTGGCTATGGCTATACTATAATTATATATTGCTGTATGCATAATAAATAGTGGGTTAGTACGGAAGTTTAACCCAAATTTATAAGCTTATTAGTGACAACATTTTTCAGACCCCATATACATTTCATTAAAAATATTTTTTCGTCACTCAATAAAATGTCTGGTGTGTTTTTTTCCAAATACTTGACAAATGCATACTTTTTGTCCAACCCTGTACACATATGCCCAGTAAACAAAAACAGTCATATGTAGCATTATGCTGAACATTCATTAGTATATTGGGAATAAATGTGTGGTAGTACCAAGAGGCAGCTGTTGATTGTCACAAGCCTGCAACTGTCCCATTTGTTTTGTGCCACGGTCTTTTCCAAGTGCGGTATCTTAGAATCGATTACTTTCACCTGTAGAGTCTTTAGTGACAATTTATGGTGACTTTTTAAAATACTGGGAAATTTGGGTTTTTTTTACAGCTGCTGTACATGTACCTTATTCTAAGCTAATGGTACATAGCAAATAGATATTTTTTAAAGTCCCATCAACCGAGGCTAAGAACAGACTTAGTGATTTTACCCCCAGCAGAGATTATAGGAGTTTCTTGGCATTTTTGGAAGCTTTTCTTTCCCAGTCAAAAATAACCAACTTAAATTGGTGTTCTTTGGGCGAAAATTCTATTTGTATTGCAAGAATGATGTGTTGGCTACTTAACATGAGTCCTTTGGTCACTGTAGAATAGCAGGAAGATAGATAATTAATGTCGAGGTTTTGTGAAGGGCTGTCCAAAATTGTCTTTTTTTAAGCTGTTTTTGCATCAAGCTCTTCAATTGTAACAATCATTGAAGAGGCAGTGCAAAAATGGCCTAAATGATGATTTTTAGTTATTCTTAAAAATATAGCCTGGAAGAATTTTTTTGTGGTTTTTCAGCAAAAGGGTGGTCTAAAACCCTCACTAGTGGTAAGCTGTTTTTGCTTCGACTTCTTTAAATTTAAAATTTCAGTACTTAGAAAAAGTAATACACACTTTTATATGTTGCAAATAATAGTGGCCTTTGGGTAAAGTATATGCCAGTCTACATTGGTATTAAACAAATGAACTTAAGTTCTGCAGTGAAGGTGTGCAGTAAGTGGTACAGACTGTATCTGCCTGGAAAATCAGATGCCTTAAATGTGTTATTCTTATTAACTACTTAATGATCGTTTTGGCACTTGTGGACCTGTAGAATATCAGCCAAAGAAACACAGCAAGTAAACAAAGAACAATGTACAGCAATCTTTACAAATTAGGGAATAAATTAGTATATAATCCTGTATGTTTACAAGACTTAATTCCCTAAATCAGAAGTTTATGTATTGCTGATAATTCAAGGAAGTCATACTGCAGGTTGACAAAGGTTTTTAGAAAAAAATATTTAATGAGTATAAAGTTTATTGGTCCAGCGAACTTTAAAAAAAAGATATAACTATATAATAGTAAATTTAAAAATCACAGCAAAGTTTACTACTTTCCTGCTATAAAAAGGGTTGACTTACTCAATATAAAAATTAAGCTGTAAATAGATCAGGTTAGATGAAAGTCAAGAATTACTAAATATTGCAGCAAAGCTGCATGTACATGTATTAATTTGCTTTACTACAGCATTTTGTCTTTGACTGCAATATTAGTAATGGCTAATCAGTAATTTAAAAATATATTGTACTTTATAATTAATATACCAAATCACAGATTTGTACAATTAACAGATGAGTGTAGTTCCAGAAAATATTTCTATCATTTTGTATTTTGTGAAGGGTTAAACTCCAAAGAAGAGAAAAAAAGGACTTGTTGGATGGGGGTAGGGGAGGGGCTGGCAGGAGGGGGGCAGGGATTAGGTTTGGTTCTTTAAGGTTAAGCTACAAAAGTAATCAAAAAATATTTCATGGGTTTGAAACTAAGTAACATTTTTTTCCTTTTTTTGGCTGGGGGGGGGGGAATGGAGTTCTTGTTGGCCTTTAAACTATTCTGCCCCCAGGGACACCACTAGGCCTTGACAGATTGTGCTCCTAAAAGTGGCTTAATATGCTACTAGCAAGGTTCGAAATTTTGCCAAATTATGCCAGAATTCCGAATTTTGCTCCTAATTTTGGAAATTATACTAACAAAATGGCACAGGTTCTGTGCATATCCAGTAGGAGTGCAATAACGACATCAAATTATGATGTTTTTCAAACAAACTGTTGTTGTAAATTTATTTGTGTTTAACATTTAATGGCAGTTTGCAGGGGTGATCTAGCATTTTCAAAAGGGAGGGGCACCAAAGAGCACCAAAGGCGCAAGCTTTCTAGGGGGGTCTGGGGGCAATTTGCTTCCCCAGAAATGTTTTGAAAACTTAAGTGGCCATTTCCAGCATTTTGAGAGGAATTTCTTACTTGTTTAGTACAAATTTTTTGCTACAAAACATTGAAAAGGGGGGGATAGGCCCCCCTGGATCCGCCACTGGTTTGTTTTGGCACTCTACTGATAACTGTGTGTCAAGGTTAATCAATGCCATGTTGGAGAAACCAGATGGGAAACCAGAGTGCCACTGGCCCAGACTCCCCAAAAAGGTTAACTGCGCATGCAGAGTTTGCCCGAAGAGGCCTAGTAACTATAAGCATGTCAGAACAAAATCAATACTACTTTGAAATTTAATTTATTTATGCAGAATAAATATCATGAATTTATGCTCCAAAAAGTGCTAAGCTTTTTCCTCAAACTATGCCAAAACTTATGCTATGCTACCATAATCCACCAAGACCTAGACACTAACATATATTGCACTCATCCTGTTGTTGATTTGAGTTGAAGGAAAGCACAATATCAAAAAGAATCCCTGCATTTTTTTTTGCAACCCAAAAAAATTTGCCTTTCCTTCAATAAAACCCAAAGCATTATCCCTTTTGGCCAAAAGTTCAGACCCAAAAATATCTGAAAGTTTAATATTGGTCTAAGTTGCATAAACTAGTAGCATCCTCGGCAGATGCAGAGGACATTGGTATTGAAAAAAATAAAAACTGCTTGGCAGAACAGATCCAGATATTTTTGGAAGGGACTGGCCCAGGCTGCAACTAAATTTTCAGAAAATATTGGGGGTCACATATTGTACACATTTATAGATCTGTCTTACTAATAAATAATAGTGGATTTTATTTCAGTGTTTCTTCTTATACAAAAATAAATGTTTGTAAAACTGCCGACAAAAATAAGGCAGGGGTGTTGCCTCTTTGGCCCCTCTCCCATTTAACCTGGTTCGCTGGAAAGGGGAAGTTTCCCACACACATTTCTCTTTCATTATCCATTAAACTACACGACCACTATAGGACATGTTTCTTGAAGACGTTTCTAGTGTTTTGGAAACTGAAACTTCAAAATGTTTTGATTGTACCCCGTCCTAAGACACCCTAATTGGCAGTGAGTCATATATGTATATTAGCAGTTACGGTACGGTATGTCACAACTACAATTACAAAAAATCATATTAAAAAAACCTTAGTATATAACAGCAGAGATTTTTGTTGTTATTATACACGTCTGGGAACTCACTGTGTTTGCCAAATGTTGTGAAGGACCTTGGTCATTCCTCCTAGGTTTTGATGGGTCCACTGCTGAGCACTGCACATTCGAGCACTGCTAGTATGAGCATTATAAGGGGTCAACCATTAAACTTTTGTGGGGGGGAGGGTGGAGGTTTTTTTCAGTGCAAGATTTTTTTTCACACTGACATACAAGGCAGATTGTTTTTTCATGTTTAATATCTGTGCAATAACTTTTTAAAAGTATTTTGCAACATTATTTTTTTACCTTCAGACTAATGCAAGATATTTTTTCCACCTTTGGATTTGTCATGCATTTTTTTCATAGAAAAAATGCTTGCAAGAATTTTTTTGTAAAAAACTCCACCCCCCACAAGAGTCAAATTGGTTGACTGCTAAGGGGTATGGGTGCATGCTAAGTTTTGAAAAACAGGCACTCATTTACATTTGTAAGAGTGCCTAAAAAACCTGATTAAAAGGACCTGATTTCCTGCATCTTGAGACCATTATTTGAAACTGAGTACTTAAATGTACTCTTTGCAATTCAATCATGTTTCACTATGCCACAGAAATGCCAACTCTAGGCACATTTTGTGGGAGACTTGTGGATTTTTGCTTGATCCCGCTCTCTCCTATTTTCCCAGATTAAAGGAGTGTATTCAGAAAGATCACTGTACCCATGTTAGATTGGAGTTTTTATACCCTAACAAATACCAATTTTATTTCCTTAGTAGATTTCACTTGAACGATTCCTAAAAGATGCTAAATTGCTGATTACAACCCCTAAAAATATGACGATCATACCTGTCATCCAAATGTAGGGAGCGATTCCCCAAATTTTTTCATGTTATACAGAACTATAAAATGTATGTTTAAAAACATTATCCTGTTTTTTATAGTTTTGAGGGTTTTTTTCAGTGTTAACAATCTTAAAGCAATTTTTTTTCTACAAAAGGTGGAAAGTCATATTTTTTTGGTGTGGTACATGGTATGCAAAATATGACAGGTATTTCAGTTATCACCTTGAACTTTGCGCAGTCTGTATGGAGTACAGCGGTCTCGACCAATCAAACACCGGCATTTCGACATGAGCTCATTGTTTAGAAGAAATAGCCGGAGTTTCGATATTTTAGTGAAGTTTTAGTTGAATTTTTGAATTACTTTTTAACGAATTTTATGACAGAATCCTTGGAAAATGGCTGATGTCTTTCCTGCAGACATTAACGATGGAGTAGATGACGAAGATGTGGCATGTGACGATGAATTCGGAGAGGTAAGCTGACTCATTCGCGAAAGCTTTGAAGGCTTTGCGTGTGCGTGGACTTAGTCCAGTCGAAGATTTACCGGTGTTTTCTAATTGCGTGTGTTGAATTCAAGAAACTTCGCTTTTGCTATCCTTACCGATAGGGAGAAATCTGTGATGAACCGATGGATCATGATGAAAGGTAAGAAAATTATCCCTTTTTGTGTTTTTCCGAGTTCGCGCCACTCGATTAGCAAATGCGTTGCGACAGGTTTCAGAATGTCGTTCTTTCATTTATTCTGTAGTTACGTTTGATTTCAGGTTAAAAGATGAAGATATAGAGACAATTCCAATTTCAGAGGAAACGGTTAACCCAGTAGATGAGAAGATTGGCCCAGAAAGCTTTCAGTTGCTGAAGGTTTTGGGCAAGGGAGGCTATGGCAAGGTAAACGAAGCTAGATTTACGCATGTCTCACGGCGACTGTACTTCTGAGAATGAATGCATCAAATGAATTGCTATTGAATAATTTTCGTGTTAACGTTTGTTCTCTTGGGATTTTAATTTTCGTACTATTTTGTCTGTTCTTAGGTTTTTCAAGTTAAGAAAGTTTTTGGACACAACAAAAATCATATATACGCCATGAAAGTCCTTCGAAAGGTGAGTTTGGAATACTGAAGCTTTTTGCAAGCACGAAGTGTGGCGTGCTACCCGAGCAAAGTTCGTTCACATTTTTTGATTTGCATGTCTCTGCTCAGTTCTCCAGTATTTTAGTCGATCTGCTAGTTACGTAACTAAGTGTTAAATAACTATCACTGTACTTGGATAGTCGATTTATCCATAACTGTTGTAGTAAATTTTAGAAGCGTATCGAAACCTGATTACTCGTGCACCCTACCGAAAAATTGGATCGTATTCAAAAGCGTCGCGGAAGCTTGAGATTTGAGTGCTTCCAAACCAGAATTATTTATTATTTACAAATCACGTACAACTTCCAGTGTATTGCAGAAAGAAAATTCGGAAATTATTTATTTTCTTGCAGATTATTATATCTTCCTTTGTTAGAAAAAAATCTTTTTCTGTGGCATGGTAGAAACTTTAGTCTCAGATACTCGCTTCCGGTTTGTTCATCGTCATAGCTTTTCGTATATTTAAACATAAACACATGTGACGATGATGTGCTCCGTCAGAAAACTGAAGGAAGTGGGAGTTCAGTTGTGCTCGTCAGAGTTGTTGCGTGGGTATTTTCTCCACTTTTCGTTATCTACTTTAAATACCTTTATTGTAGCTTTCCTAAAAGTGTTTGTTGTAGGAAACGTGGGAATTTTAGCAATCAAAACATTTTAACCGCAAACCCAAAATAATTCGTCTACATTGGTCTTTATGATAAATTGTGGTAACAGCCAAAAAGCTAAAGAAACTGATAAAAAGCACAAGAATAGAAGAAAAAATGAAGGATTGATTATGCCCATTTGCTTCATTACTGCCCAAACTTTACGACTTACTTTCAGATACCTGTAACTACAAAAATTTGAAGTTCTTCTGTAATTTATCTATTTTGTTTGAAAACTTCCATCCATGTCCCAACATAAAATTAAAAAATTATAATAAGCAAAAAAAATAAAGTTACAAAACTGTTGTGAAATTAAGATGTTAAATTAGGACTTGTGAATCCCTAGTTCTTATAAATGTACATTTAATTATAATACTAAAGTTCAGGGCCCGGTTGTGTGAGGAGTATATAACTTTGTACAGCGGATAAATCCCTATCCAGCCGATAAAACTGGCGCGTTCTCAATTTTGATTGGACAACAAGGAAATTTTATTTTTGGGATAGTGATTTATCCGCTGGATAAAGTTATCCACTTTTCGTACAACGGGGTCCAGCTGTAGAATAATGCTAATAGTATAATGTATAAACACAAAATTAGTCAGATCAAACAATCTTATGAGTTTCGCTGATTAAGTGCAAGGTCTGGTTCAAAATAATTTCTTTCTTAACTTAACCAAGTTTTCCTGCTGTTTTCAAAAACCAAAATGTCCTTTGGTTATTTTGTAGAGTTGACTGAGAATGCTCAACAGAAACAGTCTGTAATGGTTACAATATTGCTGGCTACAGCCTACAGTCAGCCCTTGAAGTAATTTGCATTTTTTGGTTACTCATAAATGTACTACTATCAAGGACAACTTCAGATGTCAATGAAAAAATTCTCTTACATTTAAGCAGCTTACAAATTTCAATAAGGAATTGCCAAGAAAGGCCGACTGCTCAAAAACAGCCTCTTTCCTATTTGGATAGAGGGGCAGGCAGGATTTCCATTGATGAAAAAAATTATGTATTCTACATAAAAAAAATGTTTGAGTTACAAATACTGAAATGCTGTGTGTCACTGCTGAAAATCAATAGGATATACACAAATACTGTGATCAAGTTAGACTTTAAAACTTTAAGTGGCTAAAGCTTTTATTGAACAGAGAATATATTAACCTTTTTTATTAAAAAGGAGGTCAAAATCAGCATATATGGTGTGTTTTGCTTTTTAAACCTCAAAGAGTAAGAAGTTTATATACAAGTGACTGAAATTAGGAAACACAGACTTGTTTTGAGTTATGTTTTTCCCCTTGAGATAATGTGGAGTCCAATCTGTTTGGGACCCCTAATTCAAGAATGAAGGGGTCCCTAGGAACCCTCTTCAAAATTTCTCTTGAAAACCCTGGTACTAAGTAAGGTTTCCTCCCAACATCCATGGAGTGTCAATGAAGGTCTGCAACAAATAATATAGCAACACAGTTCTTCATATGACTCTTGTAAAAATGAAAAGTTCTATTTCAGAGAAAATTTAAGATTAGAGATATAGTAGTTGTTGGCTGTGAAATGTTGCTCCAGTTTCTAGAAATAAGTTTATTTGAAAAGAAAGTACAGTTACTCTACCTCCTGTGTGTTTAGCTTTAGAGGTTGTTTGGTTTGGGATCCACGTGTGTTTGTGCACCTGTGAGGAGGTTAACATTTAGAATTACCATGGTCAAATTCACTGGACATCAGATTATTTTGGCAACTCTATACTAACTGCTGTATGACTTTTTTATGTAACTGCCTTTATTGTGCACAGAAAGAAAGTTAATATTAATTTGTATCTTCAGTTCTACCCAAGAACTTGGTTTAATTGATCACAGTCGTACATGTAGTTGAACCCAGCAAGATATCTCTTGTTTGCATGTGCATGTACTTTTGATACTTTTTTGCTTGAAAATGCACCTTTCCTTGTTTTATATGTACCTGAACACAAGTAGTACACGTACAACTCTTTCCGAATACACATGAGGCCTGAAAATCCTTGAAAAAAAACAGAGTCCTCACAGAGGTTTTTGAATTTATAAATATATTGAGATTTCTCCAAGAAAACTCCTTGAATTTGAGAAAATTCAAACCCTTGAAATAACATATTTTATTTTTTCCTCTGCGAGAACAGTAACAAATACTGAATTATGATTGGTTCTTAGCGTATTCGTGAGCGGGCGAGATTTTCCTATCTCTGACCACGGTCACGGTAACCTGCGCTGCTTCGCCTCTGGTTCGCCCCTTGATGTGCTTGTTCGTTGGAGGAAAAAATAAATAAGTTATTTACCG
>JAOBRG010345593.1:0-14014 GCA_027574985.1 Umimayanthus nakama | reverse complement strand
ACGGCATTTTCGCGACCCCCTAAAATGGCGGATTTGAACTCATTACCAGGCCATTACCGTGAGGTGAACAAGGTTCTTTAAGTCATTGTAATACAACAAAGGTGTTCAAAGTCTTTCGGTTAGAAAAACTACAGAGTAATTATTCAAGTTGTTGTGAGTGTCAAAAAGCAGGCTGGTACGTAGAACCGAAACCAGTCGAAAGTCACCGGTTTCTTTACAAAATCATGACCGTTGTGAAGTGATGCATGCTGTTTCATAGCTTAGAACTTCTTATTTCGGAACTATAGCAACCGAACTGAAACTCTCTTGTTGTGTTTTTGGATTGCTCTAATGAACCGGCTCCACGTTTTATTAGCAGATACTTTTTAAAAAGTACTTTGTGTTTCGTGAGATGGCGTGGTGATTTTCACAACTTTTTTTAAAGAGATTTAGTCGTTCAGGAAGTGCTAGTGCAATGTATTTGTCATTACCCCCCTTAAACTACGAAATTTGACAAAACCCCGTTAATGCGGCCACCACGTTAAAACGGCCACTTTTTTTGGCCCGTTGGTGACCGTATTAACGGGGCTCCACTGTGTATGTACCTACCTACCTACATTCTGATACATACATACGTGTGGAACTATTTTAAGATATTTAGTCGTTTTCTCAATTTATAGTCGATAAAGCGAGACTGGTTAAATGAAAGTCGCAATTTTTTTGTTGTATGATTTTGTTTTTTTTCCTTTTTCAATGGCTTTGACCGTGCCAAAATACAAAAATGTATCGATATGTAAACTTACAACAACTAGTAGTTTGCATGGGCTCATATGTAGAGCAAAACTATGTGCACGGACATAAAACAAAGCACTTTGTTCACTCCTATTGAAAGTTGCTGAGCTTCCGTTTCAATTATAATCCAGTGCAAACTAAAGGCGTGGGAGTTACGTAGGCTGCTCAAGATCAGGGGAGATTAGAGTGCAATTTGAGTTTGAAATCATGCGCAGCAGGAAAACGATTTGAAGTTCGATAACTAACATTCGATTTTAATAGAGGAAAAAGATAATGCTTTTTGATACGTTTGATATAGCCCTTTCTGCTTTGTCATTGGTTATTTGAAACAGCGTGATCTATAATCATGCAATTTAGTCCGAAATCTTTTACTAACAAACACAATAAAATTACGGAAGTCTTTCCTTTTGTGTCAGTTAAGCCTGCGTGTGTAAGGTTGAAAAAGCATTTAAATTGGTTCCTGCTCGCGCTAAGAGTGGAAAACTGTAATCATGCAATTTACTCTGAAACCAGTGCTGTTGGGAACCAATCAAATTGCAGGAAGCGCGCGTGATTTCAACATGAATACGAATTACAAGAAACTATGTATGAAGAACAGATATAATTGATATTCAAACTCCAGCTACTGCACCGAATGTGTGCTTTAATACTGCATCTATACAAGCCAGAGGCGGAATACGACGATCAAAATACGACATCGAGAGTCTGCAATTACCATTTGGCTCATCGCTATTGTTAAAACTTTCCGAAGGCCAACTGAGGGGGCGGAGTTGTTGACAGCGAAAGGGGTTGCCCTAGCAACTGTGCAGCGGTTCAAAATCAAAATGGCGGGGGATTGAATGGAAAAGCACGATTTGTGACTTTGCAAACTTTTCTGGACACTATGTATAGATCGAACTTCAGAACTGAAAATGATTGCTTACTGTGTATTTTGCTCAAAGGAAATCGATCTGTTTAACTCGCAAACTCCCAAGATTCGTCGTTAAATACTCCAAGTTCACCATGTGTTGAGTCATGCCAAGTCTGATTCTGAAAGGTTTCACTCTTTAAAGTGGATTCATCGAAGGAAGGAACTATTTCTGTATATTGTTCATGTCAGCAAAGTATTCACGAGTTTCGTGGAGACAAACTGGAACTCATCACGTCGATGTGTCGCCGTAACATCTCGCAAACGGGTGCGAAGAAGTAAAATAAATATTTGTGAAGACAAGTTAACTCACAATTAATCACTCGATTGAAGTACAAGTGTTTATTGAGTGCTGTTCCAAGGAGCGGAACGATAAGAACAAAAATATCCCAGAACATCTTGTACTATTAAACCCTGAACTACTCCGTGATTGTGCACAACACTTAAAATTGGATATATCGGTGTCGGTAAACCTTAACGATCGAACGTTCTACTGTCACGCGCACCCAAAAAGACCAAGCTGTATACAAAATACTTCAATATACTTCATTACTTGTATCAGTTTGTTTTCGTTGGCCCGATTTACTATGGAAATGGCGGTTCATTTCGGCAGCAATCTCGCTGTTCAGTCTCAAAATCTGTTTCCAAGCACTTCCTCATTTATCCAGGGTGGTGATTATGTCAACTTCACTCTTCAGTTTGTTTACAACACAACGCAGACAAATTTCAACTTTGTAAATGCTACAGGTTGCAAGTCCTTACCCGAAAACGACAATCTTGTCAAGGTTTTGCTAACACTCCCTCTTGTCTTCAATCTTGTGAGCAATACGTCATATCACTCACGGAGAGTAGTAACAGATGTATCAAAATGCGGAGGGCAGCAGCCAAAGCTTGCAGTAACGTCGGTTAGTCAGGAAAAAACTCCACACGTGAAAAATCATGGATTAAGTGTCAACATTACATCATCTGATGTCAGCTGGATAGTTGAGATAGACTTTGTGGCAAAAGTGTCACAGCTTGTTCTTCCAGGCGCACAGCTTAATGTCTCTGCCGATGTAACAGATAAGACAAGCCTTAGTAAAGGATTTGTCATTGCAAGCTATACAACACCCAGCCCAACTATTCCAAAACTTAGCATTATTAGCACATCAATTCCACAAACACTGGGGTTGCGTTTAACAACATCTGAGGAAGTTGGATTTCATGTTTCATTCAGCTTTCCAAGAGTAACTTCAGATGTGAAGCTGTCAGTAATTTTGCCGCTATTTGGGAACTCCACGCCCATGGAATTTGTGTCTGGCTCAGTGTTGAGTGTCTCAAATAGTGTGACAGGACAGAATGCTCAGGTTGGATTGCGAGCAACGCTTAGGACCAGTGAAGATGTTGCCAGAATCTTTGGGGCAGTACAAAATCTTGCAGAAATAAATTTTAAAGGTATATCTAGTAGCAGTCAGAATTTAAGTAACTCTGCTATCATTGTACAATATACTGGTATTGTTGAATCGAGTAAAGGGAGGTTCATTTCCCAAAGCCATGGGAATATCTCCTGCACACTCGAATACTCAACTCCACATGGCAAACAGTTGCTTAATGCACAATTTGCAAGCTTAAGGCTGCTGCTGGATGAGCCGCTGCTTGTTCACGCATTCTCCATTGTTGATTCTCAAGAACATTTTGAAGGGAAAAGTTTAGTGAGATTCAGCTTCTTTATAAAGAATCCCGAGTTCGCAACAGCACCTGCATCAAACATTAGTGCTCACATGAAGATTTTACATGGTGATCTGATGATATTACATACCTTGGTACAAGTGTGTAATACAACGGACATGTTATCATGCCATAACATCTCTGAGCCAGATTTAGTCACACACTCAGGTGGAGTAGATATCACACTGCAAACGTAAGTGTTGTGCATCCGAATTTGTTTGCTCAATAGTTCTTATTGAGTATTGGTTTTCATGACATTTATAAGCTGTGGGCAATTGAAGATGACATAAGTTACTCCTGATCAAATTCCCAATTCTCCTTTGAATACTACATGTTTTCAATTAGTTACATTGGGAGAATGTATCTTTTCATATGAAGTCACTTACAACGATTTTGCGCTAGACTCTTCAGTTAGCAACTATATTTTTAAGTGAGTGTTAGGTTGGAGAAACGTTTGTTTTTAAAAATCTCAAAATAAGCGCAGTGAAAATTAATCTACTGTTGGTTAGCGTTATAGTCATCATTGCAGTGAAAATATGCTTGGATTTTTGAATGTGAGTTTGTAGTTTTGTTGGTTGAATATAAGAGCAAGAACTCTGAAAACGTTTTGAGTTTCTAAACTTTTGAGCAGAAAGTTTTCTCTGCCAGTTCAACTGCAGACCATTTTGAGATTGGGAAGGTGCACCATCAATTCAACAACTATTTGCTTCATATATAATTTGAGCAAATACTAGTATACACCGTTCATGTGTTTGAGACATGGGATGTGCTGGTTGGTTTTTCCCTGAGCCTATTTAACATAATGATCTCAGAATTGTCTTTTGAGTGACATATCCCACAGACAGCAAACAGAGAAAGAGTCTGAACTCACTCAGGCTAATTGCTTAAACCAAATGTTTATAGAATGGAAGAATACCTTAAGGTTACTGTAAGTTGTAGCAGCTTCTAAAATTAGGGATTTTTTTCTAAAAATGAATTAGTGACAACTAATCTTAGAGGTTTTTGGATTTTTATTAATTATTTGTCAGATGAAATTACATACTGTACACAGTAACATAACAAAGTGTGTTGAAAATTTGGCAAGAACTGAATATTAGTGACTTTTTCAAAATCTCTAAAGTAGCTATAACATAAGTAGCTGCTAAAAATTGTAACCTTAAGGTAATAAGTTCAGGGCAATAGACCAGTTTCGTATTCCCAGTTGCTGCTGATTACAATGACTATAGACTCATTTTTACAGCACGAGCCTCGACCTGATGTTAAATATTCATAAATTCCAGGGTGGATATATAAGCTATTCACAGCTCTGTGTATTGTTGAAGATTCAGATCTCACCGGAATTTGTGAATACTTAAAATCAAGATGAGGTTCATGCTGTAAAGACGAGTCTTTTGTCATTATGTAATCAGCGGCAAACGGGAATGTGAAACTGGTCTACTAGCTATTAAAGTTATAATTATCTGTTATTCTGGTCACCTGACTGACCTTAAATTTTGAGTGCAAAGTACCGTGTTCTTGCTAGGCAAAAATGACAAGGGGCAGTGCCCTGTCGTTTTCCTCCAGCCCCCCGTCTTTTTTGTGATCTTGTACATTGTCTCAATGAAGTTTGAGGTAAAAAACCCAGTATTTAAAGTTTTCGTGAGGGTGCCCTGTCTTTTTTTAAAGCTGGCTAAGATGCTGAAATTGGTGACCCAATCACATTTTATTGCTTTTTTTGCCATGCATTACCTGTCAGGAGTGTATAATTAATTGAAAATAACTATTTTTTTTTCTCATCAATTATTTTTAATAATGGAAAGTAAACATCCATTGTTTGAAAGCTATGGATACTAGTTTTTGTTCTATTTGTTGATTTTGCTTAACTAGACATGTTGTATAATGTGGTTGTGTCAGATCACCAAGCTTTCAAAAATAGTAAATAGGCAAAAGCTTTATCCCCAGTGATATATACTTACATCAAAGTCTATAAAGAGATTTATATAAAAAAAATTAAAAAAACAAGGAAAAAAGTTAAGTTAAAAAACAAAATAAACCGTTAAATCCAACTTACTAACCAACGGACAAACAAACCTTTTCTTTGTCAAAGCGACTAGAGCCTCATATACTATATTGTTTGCCTTTAAAAACTGATCACAACATCACCACTTCTGCACATTTGACGTACTGTCTGTCATTTTATACTGTAAAAGATTTGAACATTAACAATTTCTGCATGCATTGTTTGCTTTGAAGGCTTGGCAGGGGTGTAGGTGTGTTTGGTAACCTTACTGCCCAAGTGAATCACTCAGTTGCTGCAGGAAGTCTAGTGCACAACCACCTATCACTGTTGTATCAACGAGCAAACTGGAGCCCTTTCAACGTAACTGAACCACTTACTCTGTCGATTCAATCTGTTGAATACCTGGGACTTCAAGTGACAAACTCTTCTATTCTGGGTAGAGCTGGTAGTCATGGGTTCACCATTGGTGAGAGTGTGCAGATTCAATTCAAGATGAGATTCCCTGTGTCAACAAATCGTCAGTTCACCCTTGTGATTGGTGATCAAGATGTAAAAGTCTTGGATGGTTTGGTAAAGATAGTGGGGGAGAATATCCACACAAATGGGGTGGCTATGCAGGGAAAAGGTTTGTTGGAAACTATATAACTTTCTTTGTGTTCAAGTTGCTCAAGAAAATATCCAAACTGTTTTAACTGATCAAAATTTTGGTATCTCCTTGTTAGTGTAGGTTTATTTGTCAAATTATTAACCCTGATTTATAATGCTCACACAGAGCTGAACATCACCACCGGTCGTATCCAGGGAGTTGCCGGTGCATTTGCGAGTCCAGTAGCTTATGGACACTTTGGTACAGTTGTGAACAATGGCAACTCTTCCCAACCTGAAGCCAATTCCATCGTCATTGAGGCTGAGGCCCAACTGTTAAACAGCAGTAGAAACAAGAACGGTCATTTCATTGGCATTAGGTTGCAAGCGTATGTCAAGGGGGTACCCCATGCGCAAGAACGCTCGTTAAGTTTCAAGGTTGGTGTGCTACTAGTTGCTTGGGCAAATTTTTTGTACTGTTTTTAAAACTGGAAGAAAAATGAGACTTAAGCAAAGTCCTTAAATCAATTAGGGTGGTTGTCACAGAAAGACGTCTATTTATTCAATAATCCATCAACCCACCCAGCCAGCTATTCATCCATCGAACCATCCATCCACCCATCAACCAATCCATCCATTTATCCATCCATCCATTCACTTATCCATCCATCCGTCCATCCATCTGTCCTCCATCCATCCATCCACCCATCCGCTCAACCACCTGTCCATCCATTTATGGAACAATCCATTAACATTTCCATCCTTGGATTAAACCATTTACTGTTCTTTTCATTAACCATTCCATCCATGGATACATCCGTTAACCCTTTCAATCATTAAACCTTTCATCCAAAGATCTATCCCTTAACTTTCCATCGATAGATTCATCGAATCTCCTTTCCATCAATAGGTCCATTCAGTAACTCCCGTCCATGAATCCATCCATGTATCTTTCTTCCATCCATGGTTTCATCTCGATCCCCCTCCATCCATGGATACATCCATTAGCACTTCCTTTTAGTAACCCTTCATTCTCTGGATTTTCCAATTAACCCTTTCATTCGTAGATCCATTCATTGACCTTTCTATTCTTGGATCAATCCATTAACCCTTATATTCATGAATCAATCTATTTTTAAAACCCATCTACCCATTGATCCATCCATTAACCCTTCCATCTATGGATTCATCCATTGATCCATTGACAGACAGGTTAATGGATTGATCCATTACACATCAACCTTTACATTAATGAATGCAACCTTCATCAATGGAACCTTGCTTTTGCTCTTCCATCTTTGAGTTGATCCATTAACTTTAATTTGCAGCGTAGTATTTATCCATCCCTAGCTTGGACAGATCCATCAACCCTTCCATCCTCGGACCTTTCCATTAACACCTCCATCCCTAGCTTGGATGGATCCATTAACCCTTCCATCCTCGGACCTTTCCATTAACACCTCCATCCCTAGCTTGGATGGATCCGTTAACCCTTCCATCCTCGGACCTTTCCATTAACACCTCCATCCCTAGCTTGGATGGATCCATTAATCCTTCCATCCTCGGACCTTTCCATTAACACCTCCATCCCTAGCTTGGATAGATCAATTAACCCTTCCATCCTTTAATCTTTCCATTAGCACCTCCATCCTTGGATCTTTCGACTAGCACGTCCATCCTTAGCTTGGATCGAAATCTTCCTTTAACACCTCCATTCTTGGATCAGTTCGCGAACCCTTCCAGCAATCGATAGATCCATTAACCCGTCCATCCTTGGATCTTTCCATTAGCACCTCCATCCTTGGATCTCTCGACTAGCACCTCCATCCTTAGCTTGGATCGATTCTTCCTTTAACACCTCCATTCTTGGATCAGTTCGTGAACCCTTCCAGCAATCGATTGTTCCATCAACCGTTCCTTCCGTGGATCTTAAGCCCTTCCACCCATGGATCCTTCCTTTAGCAACTCGATTTTCCATCCCTGGGTCAATCCATTAATCCTTCCAACACATGCGTCCGCAGGCAATGCCGCTTAAACTGTTGCCATGGAAACTATCAGTTGAGAATCACTTCGATTTTTTGCAATAAGACATTTGTTTTTAATGGAGAATTGAATTCGTTGAAATATAAAGTATTTAGCCTTCAAAATGTTTCCGACCTTCCAATTTTCTGATCATTGTCAACTTTGGTTTAGATAATGTTAATACAACAATGAATTTTGGGAGTTTTTCATGCATTTTAGAAACTACGCCAGTCTTGTAGGAACATCTGATGTTTGCGGATGCCATTACATTCAATAGTTTCACTTATGTTTTTCTGCCATTTTTTGCGGCAATACCTCGAACGGCAATAAAAATTTAAAGGTTTTACCTCATTGCGATAGTAAACGGTTTTGCGTTTTAGAAACTTAACCACTTCTGCGATTAAAAATGAGCTACTCAAAATCTAATATAATACAATGCTGAAAAGTACTTTAAACATTGACACTATGAAGTCACGGTGACGTAGAAACCTTAATATTAAAATTGTCGAACATTTCAAACTGTTGCTAAGTTGTTTCTTAATTACTGAAAAAAAATCAGAAAGAAACATAAAATTTATGTTTCTTTAAATTTAAATCAGTAAAAAGGGTAAAAAGCTATTTGTTGCCTGAAAATCCATAAATGTTCTTTAACTTGTTGCTAAGTTGTCATTTTCCCTGGTTGCTGCCAGGTAATAGAGCCCAATCTTGTGGCGGCCGTTGAAGCAGTACCCATGAAGGGTGTTAAAAGTGATTCAGTGGTTGAGTACACAGTGCGCCTGTATCACAGTAGTGCGTCAAGCTCGCATGCCTACAGGATCCTACTGGAGGTCGCAGTACCTCACGTATACACCATCCTTCAGGATGCTTCACTGAGTCCTGGGAAGGGCGTGAGAATCGTAACTGGAACCCAAGCCCCTAGTGGCTCCTCAAGGTATTGTTCATATTCTTACAAATTTAAAAAGAGATGATGGAAGTATTACCATAAACGCAAACTGTCATCGACACAAATGTGCTTTGAAAAGTTGTTTAACAGAGAAAAGAAATTTGTTGTGGATCCTCTCAAAAGGCTGGAAAACAATAGAGCTGCCAAACGATACTTCAAAACCACCAAGTTTTGTTATGTATAATAACTTTAAAATTGGTTTTAATATCACTCTAATTTATCTTAACCATTTCTATGTGTTCTACGACTTTGGCACAGCTATCCAATAAACTGCTTTGTTTTTATATCTTGTATAAAGTATTGTTTTAGTTTTGCTTTTGAATGGTCTTTACCAAGACTGGTTGTTTATGGAATATTTATGCACTTGGAGACTTCTTTTTATTCACTTCACTTTTTATTTAAATGGAACCTCCTGTTCAACCATATAATTGTATTGCGTCAGTTATTTAGGCATAACTTCCAATCAAAGTATTTTAAGCAATTTGTAAAATGCGTTTGTTTTACACTGAACCAATGAAATTCTTTGTTTCACTCCTTAGATACAAAGATGACAGGACAAAAGTTATTGTTTATGAAGCCAGCGAATTACTGTTGAATGAGCGCATTGCGTTTCAGTACAAAGTGAAAACTGTCAACAGACTCCTATCTGGAATTTACATCAGTTCTCCAGTATATCTGGCCTATACCACTTTGCCATCACGATTTGGAAGCCATGTTGGAAGAAAGACAGTTGATGAGACCGATCAGGTATGGTGCTGTGAATTGTTTTTACAGAGCGTCACTTGCTTAAAAGGAGGGGATTTCCCTTTGAATAATGTTTTGGACGAGTCTTGTCTGGTTTATTCAAAGTGTTGCTAAAAAGCTGGAGGTTCTGGTTGTTGTTTCTTCTTAAGACAGCATTCAAATCCGTAGATGGCATTAACTTTCCAGATTGTCTCTCCTTCATTCTGTCTCCTCCTACAACTAAGGTCTTCTGCGTCCGCAATTATTTGCAATCCCATTAAAGAAAATGGTACTTTTGAAAACTCTGCCTCGTCTCTTTTTTATAAACACACTACCTTGGGACGATCGAGTCATAAAAGACTGTGCAGCGTTTTATAAAGCTGGAAGATTTTATAACTTGTTTTATATTATTATGAATGAAACTGAAAATTTAAAATATAGTTTTAACAATCGCAAATTTGTGCATCTTTTTGGTAGTTATACATGTGATTTTTAGATAGTACAGCCGAACAAGCATCCAGTTGAAGAACTGTGATAAGTGTTTTGTGCCGACCAAATTTTACCACTGAAAAAATACTAGTTTACTGAGTAAGGACAAAAAAGAAACTATAAATGGGTCTGTCGCAGTTCGTTAAGGAAACTATCTGATCGAATTTGATTCCGTTATTTTTATCCCAGGGTGTGTTGTGCGAGATAAATCATTTATGAAGTGAAAATGCGGTAATCTTTTCTTTGCTTCGATTGCACTGTGTGTTTAGCCCAATACAAGAAATCCAACCCATCGTTCTCAATACTATCGACAAACTACATACGTTGCTTAAAACTGTACGTAAGAGCTTCTACACATTTTAAACATTATGTACAGGTTTACAACTTGCATTAAAATTGAGCTTCAATTAAATTTATTGAATGGAAAGTCTGAATTGATGCTGACGATTTATAAGACAAGACAAGATGTTTTATTTGTGCCCTCTGAATTGCATCATAAAATACATTTTTGTAATTAAATAAATTTTTGAGGAACCACTCGCCACCTAAAATAGCAAAGCTAATCAAGTTAGGCAGCAAATTGGTCGTTTGGTACAGTCTATTGTTAATAAATAATTCAATGAATGTGAGGAATAACATTTAAGGCTAATAGGAGAAGATTACAACTAATATCGTCGACAATAAAAAGTCTATACGAGATTGACCACTGTAAAGCCGTAAGATACTGTTTTCTTGTATGATAACACAACTTTTTTTTCTGACAGGCAAGGCTCTTGACGTTCCGTCCCTCTCCGTATGTGCATGTTGCATTCAAGGCTCCATCGGGCTATTTTGATGCAGGCGATAGAGTCGAGAACAACCTCACTGTGGCAAATACTGCAGCTGGAAGCTCACCCCCAGCTGCACTTGACCTTACAATACGAATCACACTGAAAGGAATGGATTGGAATGCCAGTAGAGTATTTGTACAGTGCGATAAAGGTTTGGTTTCTCATATCGCTGATGCGGAGGTTGTACAAGTTTCTGTTACCACCCTTGCAGCTGGAGAACAAATGTTTTGCAATATCACGTCGTTCATCATTAGTCATGTCAGCCCCAAACAACTGCTTTCCCAGAGCGCAGCGGTCGAATATTATTTATTGCCATCTGCACAAAGGCCTGCGGATTACGCAAGTTACATAGAGGTTGTTCACGCAGACATCTTCGTTGCACCAGTGAATGCTACAGTTTTCGCGGACAGCAACGCTATGAACCTGACTGCTGGGCAGGAGGTGGACTTCAGGCTAAGATTGGGGATTCCCGAGTGTGTTACACCACTACAAGTCGTTATCTCACTGCCCACATTTCTACATGTTCCTCGTAGAAAGAAGAGGGACTTGATGCAGTTGCCTCTTGGAGAGTTTGGGATCAGTTGGAAGAGAAGGTAGTTGAAGTTTTAAGGGGATAATTGAAACTCACGTCTCCCTATTCAAGCAATATATATACATGTATAATGTGTGAAAAGTTATAAATAGTAATAATATAATAATGATATAGTAATAATAGTAATACTTACTATAATATAATTATTATTGATACTATTAATAGTAAAGTCAAGAGCAATAATAGTAGTAATAGCAATAAAATCAGTAGCGATGAAATAACGATAATAGTATTAAGAAATGGCTCAGTTGATAGTTTTGCACGCATAAGTAAAGAAATTGTTTCGAAATATTTTTAGGAGTGACAGCGGTGGGGAGTACCTTCAAACTCTCCTGCTGGAATATGCGCAGGGTGTGAAGTAAGGAGCCGTACTGGAGTGTTGTTAGACCTGTAGCTGCCTTGTGTACTGAACTTGTCTAACACTTGTCAATTAGGGGCCGTGTCAGAAGAAGTACTCTGGTGTACGTGATGGAACCGCTACTGAATCTGTCTTCAGTTTTTGTGGGTTCAGGTCTTGTAACATCGGGAGGACCCTACAAGGTCTTGCCAGTTAACGACACCGCTCTCCAGATCGATTTTGGAACAATCCAGAATCTGCCGAGTGCCTCAAATGAAGATGATAACATTGAGATTTTTGTCAAGTTTAAGACTGTGAACAAGCCGCTCATTCTCAGTGGTCGAAGACAGTTTCTGAAAGCAGTGATTATTTATTCTGGTGGATCACAGGTCGCCGTAAAGGAGTTAATGATCATGGGCCCTCTCGTGAAACCACTGCTAACTATTCTCAAGCGAACAGAGGTTGGTGTAGAGCATTTATAGCGTCGTTGTAGCTGCTTTATTCACGGTTTAATGTTGTTCGTTGTCTTATTTCGTTTGCCACTTCTATTTCCGTGTCTGTATGTGCTAAGCTGTAACTCCAGCTCCTGTTCCTAGACTGTTCCTGTCATTTTATTGTCGTTGTCAGTGTCACAAGTATTACCGACAGACTACGGTACCACGGGCACTGTTAGCCGAGGCCGTAGGTAGTAAGGCGGCAAGGTGTTACCCTCCCTGCCAAACGTTTAATGCAAGACGATCGAAACAGCTTTTCATTACCGAGTAGCAGAGATGACCACTTCCACTCCCCCCTCCCCCATCACCTGACTATTAGAAGTATTCATTCTAAGGACACACTGAAAGTTAATATGCGCAGCAAAACTTCATTTTCATGGCCTTGCTTTTCCGCCCTTTCTTCAACTGATTTCTCATTGTTATCTGTACCCTGCGAGCAGAGATCGCTCACATGAGAGATCTCTGCTCGCAGGGTATGTTATCTGCGCCCCAATAATTATAGACTGAGGTCATTGCTGATGAGACCGATTGTTTTTGTGCAACAGGTAGTCAGCGACAAAGAAGACACGCCCATAATTTACTTCAATGTAGCCGTGGAGCACGAGCCAGATTCAAAGCACGATGCTTATGATGTGATAGCGAGTGACATGACACTAGGGATGGACATCCACGCCGCCAGTGTGGTGCCTAAAGAGGACCTGTCTATCGCATACCCCAAGTACAACACCTACGTTCTGACACTCAAGCGCTCAAAGTTGCGAGGTAAATATGAACCCGGCAACACTTCTTTTTGGTGAAACAGGACCAGTTTTTGATAGTGTTTCCTTAAGGTTACCGTTCATGTTTGAACGGATCAAAACTTCGAAACTGAGATTTTTCGCAGATTATAAATACACATGAAATGAACTTCTAGTAAAAAAATGTTTTTCAGTACATCAGATAGTTTGCGAGATATGACGAAATGAAAGTTTTTACCGGAAGTAAAATTGTTTGACGCGCAGTTTACTTTAGGAGTGAATTTCTCGAGACGTGTTTTGGCTCAAACTTTGAATATGTTAGGGATCAATGCTCCCTTAATTTTTAGTGTCATGCCGTCAAATTTGGCAAGTTGATAAAATAATAGCCGAAGACGAAAACCGTCCTGGCGAATTTTGAAACTCCGCTCCATTTATTTTTAATGACTCAAACAGTGTGGTTTTGTATGCTGCAACTGGGGAATTTTCTTTAAATGCCTGCAGAAAATTAAATAGAACCTCAATCAAAAATCGCCAGGACGGAATTAAATTAAAAATTTGTGCTAAATCTCACATACAAACCAGTAAAAATGGTTGAAATTGGAACTGACAGTCGTATTGACGTCGAGAAATGAAATAAACAGTTTGAGTTATGATGCTGGCATTCGTTTTCAAACCGAAATTTTTGAACGATGTTTTCACCATTACTTAGATAGTTTCATAAGCTTTCCACTGATATACAGCTATTTCAAAAAAGGTTGTCATAGTCAATAGTCCAATACTGGAACCAAAAGAAACTGTGGAGTTCAAGCAGCACAAATAATCACTACTGTTAACATTGACTTTGCAAAATATGGAATGCAGGTTCATCATATAATGCC
>JAOBRG010345581.1:0-28921 GCA_027574985.1 Umimayanthus nakama | reverse complement strand
AGGATCTATTAAGTTTCTTAAATTTTTCTGATCAAAATTTCAGCCTGGTGGTTGTTCTTAGCTTGTTCTTAATTTTTAGGCCAATCTCAGCCTGGGTTTTCTTATACACTCAGTTTGTTCTTATAAAAAAAAAAGCTTGTACTAGTACTGTCTTTTCCTGTTCTCAAAATAGTCACAAACAATTGTGCACGAAATAACCAGAAGGATTGAGTTTCTCATGACAAGAAGAAAATCCGTTAGTCTACCTTCATGATCAGCAAACAACACAAAAGCTGTTTCACCAACAATTGTCGCGTCTTCAACATCACCGCCACTTGATCTCTTTGTGTTCTCAAAGTAATTTCTGAGGGCTTCCGTAGTTGTCGTTTTTGAAAGTCCTTCAATTCGTATTGAATAGTTCTGCAAGAAGAACCCCGATTAGATTGAAAGACTTAACAGCACACTGTATTTTCGCTTTACTTTTCTGTTTTATTCTCAAAAGAAATCTTTATCATGATCGAAAAGGTCACCATCAGGCATCAGCATTATCTGATCGCTCTTCATAGTTTTGTTTTGTTTTGGTGCAGTAGTACTTGCTGCGGTCCTTGTACGGCTGTAGCTGTGGTTGTTGTTTTGGGGTTTATGGCCATATTTTGTAACGGTGTTATGCGGGGTTATGGCGAACCAAGTTTTAGAAAATGTTTAGAAAAAGATAAACTCACAAACACCTGGTTTCGTAGGTGTTGTAACTGTTTTGTTCTAATATCTTAACGTTAATGCCTTAAATAAAACAGAAACAAATGAAACAAAATTCATAAAGAAACGACTCATTTTGCCCTCACGTTAGCATACGCTGCATCTGGAGTATCTGCTCGGTTTGGCTGCATCGGGGAAACGCTCAGCGCTGATCCATCGACCGTGTGATTTCCACGCTCCACGACACGTTGAGCAGCTGTAGAACATTTGGAATTGTTTACTTTAAAAATATGTGCGAAAAACTTACATTACATAAGAAAATTAATTTAAAAGCTTCATACAGAACTGATAGGAAAATTTTAACCGAGCAAATGGGTGAGTTAATATTCAAGAAAAAAGAATGGTTATTGTGTGACGTAAGTATTGGTTCTAGAAGGTTGGTCAACATATTACAAACATTCGATTCGTGTACAAATTGCAGTTCTTTTCATCATATATTTTTTTATTTCATTGTCTACCATATTTTTTATTCTTAAAATAGTCTGAAAAATCATTTGTGCACCACAAAAGCAGCAAGATAGAAATTCGTAAGACACGATGAAAATTCGGCAGGTTACCTTCGTGATCAGCAAACAGCACAAAAGCTGTTTCACCAACAATTGTCGCATCTTCAACATCACCACCGTTCGATCTCTTCGTGTTCTCAAAATAATTTCTAAGGGCTTCCGTAGTTGTTTTTTCTGAAAGTCCTTCAATTCGTATTGAGCAATTCTGCAAACAAACAGTTACAAAGAATATCATAACATTGAACTCTATTTGGGTATGGCATTTTTATATGGTTTCTTAAAAAAGCTTTATCATAATCAAAACCCTCACCACGTGCATCAGGCATCAAGCATTTAATATCATCGTTATTGTCACTGTCTTTGTCTCTGATTTTAAACTTGTTCTTGTTTTTGGTGCTATTGTGTTTATTGTGGTCGTTTGGTATAAGGCTGTAGCTGTGGTTGTTTTGGGTTTTTGTAGCTTTTGTTTTTATTGTGGTAAAGGTCAGTGATTAGTTGTTTAGAAAAGATATGTTAAAGAAAAGGAAAAACTCTGTTTTCGTTGTTCTTGTTACAATTATTGTTCCATAATATCTGTACAACGGTGCGTTAACTTTGCAATATGCAGTTAATAAAAAGAAAAAGAAGAAACTGGTTTAATCCTCACGTTAGCATACGCTGCATCTGGAGTATCTGCTCGGTTTGGCTGCATCAGGGATATGCTCAGCGCTGATCCATCGACCGTGTGATTTCCACGCTCCACGACACGTCGAGCAACTGTAATGCATAACACTTTGTTTTCGTAAAAAAATATGTAGGAAAAGTTACTTTTTAGTGCCTTGCACAGAGCAAATAAATCTTGATAAAGAATTGTCTACAGTTTTAGAGGAAATGGATGAAGATTTTTCAAAAAATTCTTTATTTTAGGTTATTATACGATGGACATATTGATGTACCGAAATGGTACACCAATTGCAATACCGCAAAACAAATATATTGCATCTAAGGCTGCTTTTTTCGTCTATCAAAAACAATTGAATTAACTTACAAAGACATTACCTATAACTTCTGAAGTTTTACTAAAACACTAATAAATATTTTTCTCAGAAGGTAAGGGCCGGTTATTAAAACAAAGACTAAACCATATAAACCCAGTTTCATGTTTTGTTAAAAAGCCTTGAGTAGTATACTTCTCCCAAGTGCATCCATAACTTGATAGATGCAACAGCTAAAGTATGGACTATTTCTTTTAGAACATTTCCACTTTAAACGTAAACCGATAAAGTACAAATTCTCCTAAACCATTGTGAGCGTTTTGATTGGTTGAGAGCAATCACGCGATTTAATAGACGCACGCTCGATTTGATAGACACACGGGCGTGCGTCTATCGAGATTCAGTAGATGCTGGCTCGCGCCATACAAAAAGCGCGCGAAAACTTGCTGGCCAAAGTTAAGAGCACGCATTTGTAATTGGCCCCGGCTAAGTCTTTTCGTGCCAGTTAAAAAAACTGAGATAAACGCAAGATTCTAAATGTTGTAAATCGAAACTTATCGTCATTTTAATGCTAATTGTTCTAAGAATAATTTTGATAACGTACCTATCTTCGCGGTTTAAAATTTAGAACGTTGATAGCGTGACGTGAAAAAGATATATACATGTATACAAACTGAGATATTTGGAAGGACAAAGAAAGGCTTATGTTGTCCGGCTTCCTTACCTCTCATTTTTTAGAAGACAACAGAGGTACCAGCTTCGTAACGTGACTCATTAGTTTAAATGCTTTTCAAGTTGAAAATACCGAACTTAAAAATAGCCTGTTAGTTTACGATGTTTTGGTAAACATACCACAAGATTCCAAGCTTTTTTATCTAATACTAGCAAGTGCTATTATTTTGTGTCCTCCAAATAGTCAAATGAAAACCATTTGTGTCAAAAATAGCCAGCAGGATTGCGTTACTAAAGACAACATGAAAATTAGACAGGTTACCTTTGTGATCAGCAAACAACACAAAAGCTGTTTCACCAACAATTGTCGCGTCTTCAACATCACCGCCACTTGATCTCTTTGTGTTCTCAAAGTAATTTCTGAGGGCTTCTGTGGTTGTTTTATCAGAGAGTCCTTCAATTCGTATTGAACAATTCTGAAAAATGAAAGGTTACAACAACAGTTTTTAAGACAAAAAATTGAACTAAAATTCTATTTATTTTTCCTTAAAACTCTCTATTATGATCATAATCTTCACCATTTAGGCACCGTGACCATTATTACTGTCATTGTTTTTGTCTTTGTCATTGTCATTGTCTTCGTATTGTTTTGATATTTGCTCTTATTATTGGTGTTGTTGTAAAATGCTGATGTGGTTCTTGTTAATGTTGTTGTGTCATTGCTTTGGTATTGATCTTTTAAGGCTTCTTCTAATGTCAGGGTTATGACTTCTGGTGATCCCTAATCCAGATTTATATTAAAAACAGGAAACGTTTACAAACATCTGATTTTTTTGTTTTCACTGCTATACTTGCTCTATTATATCTGAACATCAAGTCGTTAAACCTATAAAGAAAAGGGAACAACTCATTTTGCCCTCACGTTAGCATACGCTGCATCTGGAGTATCTGCTCGATTTGGCTGCATCAGGGAAACGCTCAGCGCTGCTCCATCGACCGTGTGATTTCCACGCTCCACGACACGTTGAGCAACTACAAAATACAACAAATCGTTTTCATCTATATCTTGCAATACTTTCTTTTTTTGCCTCAAAATTGTATAAAACCATTTCCTGCAAAATACCTGGCAAGATAGAATTTCTAGTGACAAGATAAAAATTCGGCAGGTTACCTTCGTGCTCAGCAAACAGCACAAAAGCTGTTTCACCAACAATTGTTGTATCTTCAACATCACCGCCATTTGATCTCTTTGTGTTCTCAAAGTAATTCCTGAGGGCTTCCGTAGTTGTTTTTTCTGAGAGTCCTTCAATTCGTATTGAACAATTCTGAAAAAGAAAGGTTACATTAAAAGTTTTAAAATTGAACTGCATTTTCCTTTCTATTTCTCTTTTGAAAGGAAACCGTTTCCATTATCACAATATTCACCACGAAGCACCATTAGCATCGTTATCATCACTGCATGTGTTTGTTATTAATCTTGCTCTTGTTTTTGGTGCTTATTGTACCAGTTGCAGTTGCTGTACGACTGTTTTAGTTGTGATCATTGTTGTTGTTTTGTTGTTTCCAATCGGCTTTAATTTTTAAGGCAATTGATTATTGTGGGTGTGATTGTAATTAGTGTTTTAGAATAATGCTTGCGTGGAGAAGGATAAATTTACTAATATCCATTTTCGTAGTTATTGGTATTGTTCTAACACCTCAACAATAATAGGTTAGACGTGTAAAATAGAAGTTATAAAAATGGAAAGAACTCATTTTGCCCTCACGTTTGCATACGCTGCATCTGGAGTATCTGCACGATTTTGCTCCATCAGGGAAACGCTCAGCGCTGCTCCATCAACCGTGTGATTTCCACGCTCCACGACACGTTGAGCAACTGCAGAACAAAACAAATCGTTTTCACCAAAAATTATGTAAGAAGAGTATGATTTCATCAATATTTCAAATGCTTCAGACAGAACTGATAAGGCATTTTTTAACCGAGCAAACGGATGAATAACATTCAAAAGAAAAACCGATTGTTTTGCGACGGACATGTTGGTGTATTTAAAACTGGTAAATCAATATGTCGACCGAGGCCTCCACTACAATTAAAATTTTATTCTTCATTAGACAAAACAATCGCATTATTTTAAGAAAATTTTTACAATAGATTTTGACTATTTATAGAGAAATAAAAATTAGTACAGTCAAAATATAAGAGTTTTCATGTAGTTCCTAAGGAGGCTTGCTCAGCAGTACTGTCACCAAGTTGTAAATACCATATAACTCTGAACTCACCGTAGTTTAGAAACTAAATATAGTATCTAAGAACAATTTTGATGCTTTATTGATCTCAACAGTTTAGGTTTTAGAACTTTGGTTTCGTCACTTGGAAGTTACCTGAACACAAATTGCAACACTTGGACAGACATAAAATGGTATTTTATTCCTTCGTTATCTCAAGTTACTAAAGCATATTTTAAAAAGACAAGTAATGTATTAAACCATTTCGAATTATTTTACAAGTCTAAAAAGGTTTTCTCTCTTTCTGGTCTTACGACAGTCTAAAACATTTTTCTACTAACAAACTGTGGGATCAACTTTGTAGCTGACAAGATAGAAATTTTAGCTGGTTACCTTTTTGATCAGCAAACAACACAAAAGCGGTTTCACCAACAATTGTCGCTTCTTCAACATCACCGCCATTCGATCTCTTTGTGTTTTCAAAGTAATAACTGAGAGCTTCCGTAGTTGTTTTTTCTGAGAGTCCTTCAATTCGTATTGAACAATTCTGAAAAAGGAAAAGTTACAACAAAAGTTATGCAACGAACTACCTTCGGCATTTGTAATTTTTTTAAGAAATGACATCTTCCCGGACAACTTACAAACAATTGCTCCTATAGCTGTTGTTTCTGTTATTGTTCATTGACATCTGAACATAAAGGCGTAAAACGAATGAAATAAAATTCATAAAGAAAAGGGAACAACTCATTTTGCCCTCACGTTAGCATACGCTGCATCTGGAGTATTCGCTCGGTTTTGCTGCATCAAGGAAACGCTCAGCGCTGAACCATCGACCGTGTGATTTCCGCGATCCACGACTCGTCGAGCAACTATAAAACACATCAACATATTTTCATACAAAAAATGTAAGCAAAGCTAGTATCAATACAACTTTGCAAATATTTTGTAAAGACGGGATAAAAAACGAAATAACTAAAAGTTTGGAGCAACTAGATACTCCTAAACACAGCAAATTATTGAATACAATTGAAGCGAAATACCGTAATTATTGTGTGATGTACATGATATACTGTACCAAACTGCTACATCAATAAAGCAGCGTAACTTACACAACTGTTAAGGTTCTTTCTGTCTAAAGAAGTGAGCTCACTTAAAAACACTTGAGCTGTCTCTTTTAAACTTTTGGCTAGATGTAAAATACTGATTTTGACAAATATATTGTATAAGAATTTTGACGCAACTTGGGCAACATGTTGTGTCGCACTCTCACAACATTGTAAATACCGTAACTCGAAAACGTTCATTTTTTCAATGTCAAACTTTCAAGGAGTAATTGTATGTTGTACTGATTTATGTATTATAGGTTTTAGAACTCTTATCTATGCCACGTGAAATTAATCTATGGGGAAATTAAGACAGGTTGATTGACATCGAGAGCATTTTAAATTGTGTTCGTTATCTAAAGTTTTCAAACTGATAGTTGATGCATCAACTTTACCATGCATCTTTAAACCTTTTTTTAAAAGTTTGAAGTGTTACTAAATTAGAAAATACCAATGTTTTAACACATAGAAGCCCCTGGGTTCATTTTCGAAGGTCTGTACTACTAACTGAAGTTGCTCAATAAATCACAAAGTTTCATAAAATTCTATCTTGTACTGTAATCCTGAAACAACCTGCAAGATAGAATTTCTAATGGCAAGGTGAAAATTTAGCAGGTTACCTTCATGATCAGCAAACAACACAAAAGCTGTTTCACCAACAATTGTCGCTTCTTCAACATCACCGCCACTTGATCTCTTTGTGTTCTCAAAGTAATTACTGAGAGCTTCAGTAGTTGTCTTCTCTGAGAGTCCTTCAATTCGTACTGAACAATTCTGTCAGAACATGTTAAAAACGAACTGAAATTCTTTCTTTCTCTTAAGAGTAAATCTAAATGATTGCTTTTAGAACAAAGATTAGTTCTTTAAATTTCCGCTACGTCGTGATAAAACTCAAATCATCGTTTTCAGAGTGCCCCGCTTCTCAATAAGAATACAAATAGTCCATTATCTTACAATGATCTAGAGTTCATTTCAAGCATCCGGTTGATTGATGTCCCTGTGCATAATGTTTGACACAAATCAAGGGGCACTAGTACTAGTGTACAGTTTGTTGATGTGTTGTACTGTTTTGTTTTATTTTATTTTATTTTATTTTATTTTATTTTAGCTAACAAATACTGTTGACAGGCTTACCGCGGCAACCTATTAAAAGTCTACAGTAGTCTAAAGTCTACAGTGGCATGGTCTCGAGCTAATATGTACCTTTATCCTGTTTTTAAACTAGTATATTATCACAACTGTTGCGCGACACTTACGTTTGCGAACTGAACAGGGCTTGAAATTTCTCTTTGGTGGTATTGCTTTTTCGGCATCACTGTTGGCTATACCAGAAGAACGGCAAAAAAGAATGAACACCTAACTTCTCAGTTTTAAGGAGCCTTACACTATATATGTAACATAAACGTAACGTTTCTCAGTTTCTTGTGTCACATTCACATCAACAGGCATCAATCGTTATTAATAGTTTAGACATTGTAAGGAGTAAAAATAGAGCAAACTAGTGGTTAGCGGTTTGGCTCATAGCCTTAAGGTCGTCAGGACTTAAAGGAGAAACAACTGAAGGATGAGATCTTCCGTATATTGAAACTTTCAAATATCTATCTTGAAGTAAACACAGCGGTGTTAAACCCAAATTTCTTGTTTTCTAAGAAGGCTAGGCAGAAATATACGAACAAAATCTGACTGTATCACCTTTCGGTCTTCTGAGAAAAAGACGGTTTTGGTCACCAATGTCGCACTTTAAACTTCTAAGAAAGCGAAGCAAAAAAGAAGCAAACAAACATCTGGCTGTATTTTTGATTTTCTGAGAAAACGATGGCTACGGTTAATAGGTCAAAGTTATCTGAAATTCGTTCATAAACGGGCACATCATTTGAGACAACGACGGCTAAGTCAAAACTAGGCTTCGACGCTGAATACTAATAGAATTTTGCTCCTAAAAGAAATTTTCCTAAAACCTTCAGTATGAAGAAAAGTAGATAATAATCAATATAGTATAGAGATATATCTTTTTCTACAAGTTTAACAAATAGCATTTGTTTCTAGGATTGAATGACGTTGATACTTACCGAACTTACTGTAGATTGAAACTTAGTGTTTTTTCCTTGCTCAACGGGAGTCTCATCGGGTCTTGACTGTGGCTGGCGGAAACTGATTTTTGACACTTGTAAAGGTATCCCTTGTAGCTGATGTTCTCTATTTAAAACACGCTGTGCAACTATGAAAAACATTACCATATTAAACCAGACATACCAGTTATTTTATTTCTTCAGTTACAAGAAGGAAACAAAGCATATAACTAGTAATACTATCGCAGAATTATATAGTATACATTCTTGGTGTACTACCACTCGCTCCAGCTTAGACGCGTTATCCTCCATCTTCTACTTCTATTAAAATACAGATCTAACCTGTTGGACGCTGACCTATAGGTAGTCTTTTCTGCCCTAGCTGTCAACCCGTCTTATTTTACACGTCACTGTGATAAGTACAACTATCGTTCTCTTCCCATAAGCAAAAATAATTGTTTTTCGATCTCATGAGCTGACGCAATTCTGCTTCTTTTTCCAGTAATGACAAATATGTTGTTAGCTTTTATTTTTTGTTCCTGTCCGAACTTTGTTTAAATTGTTAAGACAAAGCCATTAAAATATAACCGAAATCAAAAATAGTTATAACAGCAATATTTGATGGTTATTTGGTGTATTTGATAAATTTTGAAAGTATTACAAACCATCCTTTTTTATTCACCGATTATTCTTCTTAGATCATACGCCTTTTCAGATGAATTCTGTTAAGGTCGTTAAACTAACTTCAGTTAAATCGCTAACTAGTATAAACATTATTTCAAAACCGCTAAATGTTGCATTAATGCTATTGAAAAACAACATCAATAGCATAGCAACAGTAGCAATAAACTTAACAATAGTAATAACAATACAAACAACAGAAGGAATACCAATAAATTATTGAATATCACTTTAGCCTTTGGTTGTGATTTCAGTGATCGATGAAACTGCCGTTAATGTGGTAGACCCTGCACAAAATTAAGAAATAAGACTAAACTGACCTAAACATGAAAACTGAGCTGATACTAAAGTGCTATTTTCCAGCTTAAGACATGACTAATGTGGCAATACTATTAGAAATTAAACGTTTTAATTCACAGTAAATGTTGCATTCAAACGCTAGTAAATGGAAAAGGTACTAGCTAAAATGTCCGAATAAACACACTGACCAATGGCTTGAAAATGAGGTTCGTTAATTGTGTTCTACTCGGGGCAAGACAGATACAAGTTGGCCTAAAACATTTCAAGCTATGATTAAACCTGGTAAAAGCGGTTTAAAAATCAATTATTTTTCACAATATTTGTTGTCAGTGAAAATAACAAAAAGTAATACTATTTTTAAGAGGAGATTCAAAGAAACTTGAAAGACCTTTTAAAAATATGCCACACATGACACGTTTCCACGTATGAAAGGCTAAATGCGCGTTCAATGATCCAACACGGTTAAGAGAAAGTATACCGAGCGCGACACCTCTCTTTTAGTTTCGTTTTCATACGAAAAATTTTAAATTTAAGCGAGTTTTTTGATCAATTGTTCCGCAACTGCTCTCAGTCTGTGGGCGTTTGCAGAGTATAGCATCAATTCAGTGTTAAACTCAATTTGTAAACGCAGTAACGAGCCTCGGTAATTTATTGCTTGTAGTTGTAGTTAAATTCTTAAAGAAATATTTTATCTCTGGGAAGTACTCATCGGTTATTTTATCATCAGTTTTTGTAAAATTCCAGTTACATAAGTATATAAAGTAAGTCTACTTTAAAGATTCGAGGATCGAAAAAAAATGCAGAAATACAGAGTTGTTGCCATATATAGCCAGCTTGCATTGGCTGTGAAAGTAAAAGTGAAAGTAAAAGAAAAGGTGCTTCGTCATCTTGTTCAGTTTTTCTTCGATTCAGGACCGCTATCACCAATTCTTTAAAGGTCTTTTGTGTGAGAAAATTTTCAGTATACTTTAAAAGTAAGAAAAAGCGATGAACAATGATAGCGGTTTAAGAGAAGCACACTTGAGGCATTTAAATTACCGTCTGCTCCTTGCTCTTTGTCGAAGACAATAACAGCTTCTCCGTCCTCAATTTTAACATCGGTTTCGATGTCTCCACCGCCAGAATGTTTCTTTGACTGAAAGCATATTGCTAACTGGTCTTTACTCGTACCCTCCGAAAAGCCAGTAACATAAGCCGTTCGTCTTTCCATATTCTTCTCCTGCCCCGATCAGAGCTCAAACCAAACCGTGCGCATTGCAGCCTGCTCTGCGAAGCACTGTGCTGTCGATGCTCTTGCAATGACGGAAGGCAGTCAGAGGAACTCCCTTTTCCCTGTAAGCTATGATTGGTCAACCAATGGAAGAAAGAAACATTTGATTGGTAGATAAATTTAGCGTTGTAAAGGTTAACTTTAAGCTTTAAAGATCAATCAGAAATCCAAACGAAAACCCCATGCGTACCCATGGTATTGCATGCTATGGTTATAACACTACTTCCGTTATGGTATCTTACTTTGCTGAGTATAAACTTTCTTTCAATTATAAGTTTTCTTTTAATTCGCTTTTCTTACTGAAGACGACGGTCTTCAGTTAGTTTCAGAAGCTGACGCACTTTGTTTCCGGATAAAGCAAAGATTATCATAGAGGATGCAACCCGCTGTGTATTATCCACTGAATTTTGTTGGAAAATTTAACATCTTTATGCATGAGTACATTTGATCAAATAGCTTCAGTGGTAAACTAATAGCATGCTGTCAAAACCGAGTGCTTTTGAATAATGCCGCTGTGCGTTATTTCTAAATTTGCTGCGTGGAATGCAGTACATAAGCATCATCAAACTTCTATCAAGCGGTGAGGTAAAGTTAGGATAAGTATTGCGTCACGTCCTCACTGACAAGACCTCCCTTTCCGTAGATTATTCAGAAAATGATTTACCAAGTGGATTTTAAGCAAACTTGTTTTAAACAAATTTAAGTGTTTCTTTTTCTATGTAAAACAACTGAAAATAAATTACGTATACATTCTTTCCATTGAAACAAATGCAGACTTCCATGTAAACAAAAGGTAAACGCTGCTTCTACATTGGAGTTTAATATATCGAAAATGTTCTAGTCATCAAACGAGTTTGAAAAGTTGTGCCAAGGTGATACCCCTATCTAAAAAATATAGTTATAGAGTTGAAAAGCTTGCATAACTTACAAAATACCTTGGTTTGTTTTTGTTTCACATTAACAAAGTCTTTAATGAAGGAACACATATATTTCATGGACATGATTTTGTTAATATAACTTCCTTGTTTTCGATCGGCTATCACTTGTAAAACAAACCGATTTTTTCTAATCAACTGAAACATTTGCAAAATTATCCCTATGAAAAGTAAGTATTCATTTGCTATATCACCAAAAGACATGTAGGAAGTACAAATGCGATTTCCGGCACGACGTTTGCAGTTTTGCATAGTCATGTTTGATTGGGCTTGAACGACAGGTATTTTATCTTAACAATAGTCAGTGTCATTGGATAAATTGCCTGCGGAACTCTCAGACAACTGCCAAGTTGAAGCTCATTCTACTCAACATTTTCAACGTTTTAAGTTCAAACTTGTTTAAATCATGTTGCAGAAGCGACAGTTTTTTCCATAACTCTTTCATGGACTATCTTTGTCAAATAAATATTTCTGGAAACGGAGTTTCTTCGAACTTGACCTAGGAGGTATTTCAGTAAATCATTTGCCTGTTTTCCCGGAAATGATGACATGAAATAAAGTCGAAAAAGTTTCTCAAAATCGCCCAAAAATAAAGGCATTGCAGTATGTAACGTTGAGATGAACTGTACGTTAAACTTTTTCGTAATTGTTGAAAGTTTGTGCTGGAGAAAAGACAGTGTCCGATACTCTGAGTGAATGACCTGCTGACAACTGATATATGAAGAAACAAACCTTATTCTTCATCAAACTCAATTGCGGCTTGTGAGCGGCAGTGATTACCCATGCGGTTGATGTCGTTCCCACCATTAGATTCGTTCAGTTCCTGGACTGAAAAGTAAGCTTGTTGTTGCTCCTTAAAAACTCCCTTCGAACGAAAGACAAGTAGCAAACAACTTTTACTTTCCCGTCATTACAAATATCTAGAAGTGGTAAGTATCCACCTACACAAGGACTTTTACAAGATATACATCACCATGACAAAAATGTGTTTATAACCAAAAGTTACCCATAGATCAACACTGAAACCTCGAGCTCTCTTATTGGCTGATTCTCGGTACTGACTTGAATAAGCCTATAAAACAATAAGTGTCACAGGCTGAGAGCTACTAACAATGAACATCCAAGAAATCTATTATCAGGCGAATGTGTTTTTAACTCTTGTTTGTTTCTTTTTCTTTTTTTGCATCATAAACCATTCCCTGATACAACTTAAGAAATAATATTGCAATTAGAATAGAATCGAGAACTACTTAGTAAAAGCCTGAAAAGGTTTCTTTAATCCTTCTCCACCATAATTATGACTTGTCAATCTGTATGCCATACTAGTATACGGATGTAGAAAATAAAGAAGTCGAATAAGATTAGTTTTACTGAAGTGGAAGCCATTTAACGACAGGATATCGATATCATTCTGAACAACATTGATATCATGCGCTACAACACCAGATAGCCTTATGGTATCGTAAAGAATGGTTGATCTAAATCCCAGTGGGCCAACTCTGGCACACGGTAGAGCAAATAACTTGAAATCTACTGGTAGAAAACCACAAAAAAGTTCAAAAATGTTGAAACGGCATTTTTTCTACAATGGCCAAGCCTTTGAATTTGAAAAATGAACGCATAACTAAGGTGCACCCTGTCGGTAAGTTTGTAAATAAACTATGAAAACGCTGCTTAAAACGTGTTTTGGATCACAGACGACTCACCCCCTCCCTCCCCCTCCGTTTTCGAAGTTACGGGTTCCGTCCCCCACCCCCACCCCCACTCCTAAGGTTTGTGGATCCGCACTTGACTAGGAGTGATAAAACGTTTTTCCATGGGAAAATTTTGTTGGACAAGCAAACAATCTTGCCACAGTTAATAAGCTCCCTTTCTTCAAATTCAAAGTATTATAAAACATAAATACATTCAACAGATGGATCCGACAAATCAACTGCGCTTTATTTCAAAGGTATAGTGCCGTTTGAACAATATATCAGCTGTGCAGCAAACTGAAGATTCCAAAAGATTTAGGATGTCCATGGTGGAGTGTTGTTTAAGATTAGTTCTTTCCATTTCGATTCCAATAAATTGTATCATAACTACAAGACGTGGGATGCATCCGATGCATTGCCTCGACCACGGCGCCAATTTGTTCTTGAATTTAAACGCCCGTACCAAGAACTGCACAGCGGATTCGACCATCATCTGCCCCAACCGTTCTTTTATTGCCCCACGAGCGCGCAGTAAGAAAAGCTCAAGTTTATTTCTTTGTGTATATATTTTTATTGTGCGCCTCTCGACATTTACTGAACTATATTTAGCTAAATTAAGGGGATCAATGCTCATTCGGATTTTTTTTATGTCTCGCACTAGTTGAGAGGGGGGAAAACATATAGCGATAGAAACCAAGAGGTATGCAGGAGCAAAAGGTGGGACTTAATAACTTGGTTTTATGCAAAGCAAAAATGATTCTTAGCCTTACAATACTCTTTTTGGAAACTTGACAACTGTTCAGTTCCTGACACGTTTACAGCAAGAAAAGGAACACGAAATTGAAAATGGGTTGCCAGTTTCAACTTTTTGGTATCCTAGTCACAGTAGTTTTTGCTTAATTTTAGAAAAGCGATTGGCTTCCTGTGACTTTAACCGTGGTTCCACAAAACTTTCTGAATGAGCACTATTCCCCTAAGAAAGCATTTTGAAATTAGTCGCGCTTAAACACGAACTCTAATTCGTTAAAACTACCTAGGTCAAGTAGAACGCTAGATCTATTACATGTTAAATTTGCTTGCTGAAAATTATACAAAACCTTGTGACACCATTTCATTTGTCTTTGATCTCCGTACTAAACACTTCCAAATATTCACAAAACACTGAAGAAACCTCTGTTGTTAATAAGTATGCTCTCACCAACTCTAAGTAAACTTTAACCCACAATCGAGTTTGTTTCCTTATAGGTACGGACTTAGTTTGGTTCAGTGTCATGTTTATACATAGGCATGTTTCAAGACTTTGCAATTGTAAACGCAGATCGATTATATATACCCCTGAATATACGTAATTCAAAAGTTGACCTGGTTGTGGGTTACACCTGTCCTGATTTCGTACAAACGGGTCCTGGTTTTGACTGTTGCTTGCGAATATGATCAAATTGGAGACACGGAAAATGGGTCATATTACGTAAACTCCCTATTTAAGATTTTTCACTGAAGTTAAACACACGAGTTTTTATAACTTTGTGAGGCAAAGCCTTCCAATCTATTTTAGTATTCTCCTTCAAATGGCTTTTAAAGAGGTAAACTAATAAAATAAACTGAAAATGCAGTAAACAGCATCACAAAGGTAAAACGCTTCATTTTTACTAAGTCTTGATTTTAAGCACCTCTCCTATTGATGTAACGTCGACTATACTTTGTTGACAAAAAAAAATTAAAATGAGTGTTATTCAACACTGCAACGATTGTACACTTCAGTCAATGTACAAGAACTAAATGGTTTTCAGTGTTTGTGATAATTGGTAAAGCCGTATCCAACACCTCAGTGTCTTTGTAAGTTTGACGGTCAATCTCATACTAGTTAAGCTGCAGCACAAAGCAAATTCCAGTCCTCGTATGGTACTTGCAACCTGTCACGATTCGCAGATTTGAAGACATGTACATTTTGTCGTTGGAGTCCAGTGCCCGGTTGTTCGAAGAAGATTTAGCGCTAACCCAGAGTTAAATATTTAACTCACGATTGAGTTTACCTCCTTAAAGATTGATTTAGGTTGTCATTTTAGATTTTCATAACTGGGTTTACTTGATGTGTTTTTCAATAATAATTTGGAAAGACCTGATGCATTTCTGTAATGAAGGAGTTATGTCTAAAGTTTCGCCTTACCCTGGGTTAAATTTAACTCACCTTCGAACAACCGGGCCCTGGGCGCCAAAAAGTGGAGCACTGCATGTTAAAAAAATATTCTCCATAGCAGGCAGCCCAAAATTAACATCAGTTCAGATAATGACCAAAGTTACAATTCACATGAAAGTAATTAAGTAATCTGGATAACACTGGTTGTCATAAAACACAACAAAGATGCTCGCCCCGGAATCGGCCACGGTGTCGAAGGTCTCCGTTGGATCAGAGATGTTCTTTGGGGGAGGGGTGATCATGCTGGAGTTACCAGTAGTGTACTGCCCAACCAGCACTCGAGCATAGTACATGTATCTTTTTCCTCCAAAGTCCGGCGGCGAGTAGGTGGACTGGGCTGAGTAACTGGCGTTCTTAGCAAAATACACCCCTTTACCCAGGGCCGTTGCTGAAAGTTAAATAAAATTTATGAACAAGCAGATTCTTCCATGATTGCTCATAAAACCAACAATTTTAAATAGCATTTGATGGGAAAACTCAACGATTTCCGAGGTTATTTAGTTCATTATCTAGAATCCTCCATAACATTTGTTCGTAGCTAACACATACAACAATATATCAAAGCAAAAAGGCGGTAAAATAAAAAAAACGATTTGAAAACTTAACCGCAGTCACAGTAGCCCAAAAGGTAACTAACAAAGTGCAGAAAGGTGACTACATTATCTAGTTGTTATTATTTTTGTTATTCAACAAGTCCTCTTTCACTAGAAAAAGTATGGTCAAAATAATTGCGTTTGTTTCATTCTAGGGGGTTCGACCTAACCAGCTAAACCACCCCTGGATCTGCCGCAGTAGTCTCAATTTTAAACTGGTAGCGGTTGTTGACATGATTGCAAAAACAACATACGGGCAAGAGCAGAACCCAAGCCTTAAATCTAAATCTGGTTTTGTTTAATGATAATGGACTCAAATGTGTCTTCTTCCCCAGTACGACCTTTACTACAAATACACCAGCGTAACTTATTTATTTTGTTTTTTCCCTGTCGGGAGTAGGCTCGTAGTCAGTAGGCTCTTTGTAGTGGAGGAGGTGACAGTCCACAATACCGGCATTAGCCTACTCTTATCGACAAGCGTGTGGGTTCTTTTAAGTCCCCCGATAGAACATTAAGAGACTAGACCAACGGCTTAACGTCCCTGTCCACGGACGGTGTGGCGAAAGAAGGTGCCCCAAAGTTCAGCCCTCGACCAGGCCGGAGATTGAACCTGGAACCTTCTGCATGGTTGACAGTCTTGCCAACTGTGTCAAAAGTGCGTTCGACCAATAGTCTACAATACTGAAAAATGTGATTTGACAAATTCTTAAAGGTTCTTGCGATTTTTCCTTTTCCTCTGAGTTTTCATGAATATTTTAACTTGGACTCTATATGATTGTCTTCCCGTTTCTGCCCTCTTTGCTCAGATATGCTTGACGTTCACCATCCCATCCCACCCCCGTTCTTAAATTACTTGCTCTTACCCAAGATTGAATTTCACACGTCTTGTCATTAATAATAAAAGCACGAACTTGCCACTCGTTTACCATACATACTTTGTTCGATTTACAATTATCTGTCATTTCATAATCCGAGTTAGTTTTGGTTGCCAGTAATCAGCCGAGCCAGGAGCCCATCAATAGGAGCCTCTATCTCCACTAATTTCCTGAGTCAACCCTTTCCCGAGTAGCTTTACTTTTAGAACTGCTTTTTTCCCGTAGGGAAAGTGACGTAAAACAGTACACTCTATCTAGCTCTGTTTTGATTGAGTCTTTGAACTGTGTGCGTGCGAAACCTCCCCTACAAACCGTTCTATAAAAAAATCTACTCGGGAAAGGGTTGACTCCAAGGCTTAATATACGAGATAAAGGCTCCTATTTATGGGCTCCTGGCCGAGTTTATTTTGTTTCTTAGCACTTTGGCTGGGTTCATTTTGTTTGTCAGCACAAAGGCTGTTCGCGACTGTAAACCCCCGAGAAATTCTGCGGGGAAGCCAAACAGAAGTCAGAAATCAAAATCTAAAAGCATCCCGGCTTCAAACATTTGCCACAGGTAGCCCAGCCAGCTGATTTGAGTGCCTGCAGTTAGCCAATCAGGGGCGAGGATATCTGCAAAACTGTATATCATGTCGTTATTCATTTGGCCATATACTCTTCAGTGTTCAAAAGACTTAATCTTCTTCCCAGAAGTTCCTTAAGTTTGACTCTTAGTCCAAAGTTCTGCTTTAAGAGCAGGCTTAATGATACACAGTTTTGCGGATGACGTCACAGGGTAGGTTAGCTGGCAGTCAAGTTTAGTATCAACTGAGATGAGGTGTCGAAGGATAGAAAGGATGAAGAATTAGGATATTGGAAATATCACACGTTTTCTTACCGTTCTTGCCACAGTAACTCCTGTTGAATCCGAAGTGGTTAATCGTTTGACAGCTAGTACCAGCAGTTCCGTGAAACAGCCTCATCTCGTTGCTACCGTCCTTTTTGTCCATTGCCTGCTTCCTGACAAAGTAAGCTCGGAAAAGGGCTGGGTTCTGTACTCGCTCGATTGACTGAATGTTGGCACGTGCAGTAAGGTGCACAGCTTTACTCACTTCGTCGTACTCGGCTGCGTTTGTTATTGGATCCAATGGAACCAGATGAACATCTTTCTCTTTTCCGTTGGTGTCTTTAGGTTGTGGATCCCATTTCTCTGGAAGCTCGATACCTTAACGAGAAAAAGTAAACTTTTTAAATAACGATAAGAACTCGCATGTATACCATCCAACAAGAGTTACCCTCTACTCTGAGAACAAAAGGTTCAATTTAATTTTTAAAAAAAACAGTATAACCCAAGCTTTATCTCTAGATCAGAGCACCCGTTAACAAACATACAACAGCGTATTGTTAAAAAATGTCAGCTGCTGTTACTGTTATTGTTCAACAACGACAACAACAACAAAGGCTTTGTTTTGTACCGAAAAGGGCAATTTACAAAAACAGTGCATGCATTACTTACTAATTAAATACAAATAGAGTTTAGGGTAGAGGTGTATGTACTTTTTGAATCAGAACTGAAATAGTTGTCAATGTTACTGTTTTAGGTACAAATTAACCCTGGAGGCTACACTCGTCGGCCAGCTTGACTGTTTCAGTTAAAATTTGAGAGAGTGGACAATGAGAGTGGACAACAACCGATGGAATATTTCGTTTTTCAAAGTATAGCTTTAGGGCCGGTTCTTTAAACGAAGTCTAAACCTTAGTCGATGCTCATCCTTGGTTCAAAGATGTTAGAAACAATAGATAGACTTTGATTAGGGTTAAGACTTCGTTTAAATAACCGGCCCTTAGTGTCCAACAAGCAGGGCAACCAGCCGCGTTGCCAACGTCAAAGACAGCATGAAACAAAAAAATTTTGTAAGTACACAAATTGGACAATATAGATAAAAATAAACAATAAAACCCAAACAAAATTCAGAACTAAGTGATTTCAAAGATTCCTTGTAACATGACTCACATGGCTAAATATAAATTAAGAATGGAAATAACAACTAAAAAACCCAGAATAGTTTCTCAGTTTTAACTTCAAACGTTCATCAGAATGCTGAAACTGCTTTTTGGTAGCACCTTAAACTACTTCAGAGTTCGTTCGGAGGAAAAAGGTCTCGTCTTTCATCCCAAGCCTTCCCTCCCCTGCCCCGGTCCCCTCTGTTTCAAGAAAAGGAAAACATAAAAATTTAGGGCAAAAATCATTGGATCTGAAAAGGCTTAAAAATGAAAACAAAATGTGAAAGGAGGTCATTACAAGACACTTCTTACCGCCATGCTGATTTCTCCTCAACATACCTTTACCAATTTCTTTTCTTGTCACTTTAGCTGTGTCATGTGAATCAAGGTGAGTTTCTTTCATGTCTTTGAAGACAATTTTGTAATTCTCTCCATCCAAGGTAAATGACACGGACGAATCCTTGTTGCGGAACGACTGCTCTATCCGTGCGTTGGTGTCATTCGGATATGGCTCCATCTCCCCGAATTCCATGTAGTACCACTGCACACTCTGACTCAAGAGCTCGGCAAAACCTCGGGCATGTTCATCCACGAGGCTCTGGCTAACAATCTCTGAAATTGTTGTAAAAACCTCCAGAAGATCCTCAGTCTGACCTCTGACAACTATGCGGGAAACTCTTTTCTCTATGACGATCGAGACGTCAAACTTCTGCTGGAGCTGCATGATAGCCATCTTTTTGGCTTCTGTGAGTTTACTGATAGCATCGTTTTCAATTACTTTCTTGGTGGAGTTGCTGCTCATTAAGGAATCGATTGCCTTTGTTGCTCTATCAAGATCAGTTTCATTTCCAGCAAAAATATCCAAGGACACTTTGTCTTGTATTGACAGGGTGGGCTTAACTGCGGTATCGTGGGAAATACCGAGATTTCGACCAATTCCCTTCACGAATCCACTGACAGAGGAAAGAAATCCGCTGCTTGTTGGCTCTTGTACTAGCTCTTCTAAAGCATCTTGGAAGTCAATCAGCATTGGTGCTTGATACACAATTATCCGAATAAGGTTGATCGCCACAAGCTGTCCTAGGCCAAATTTATGGATTGCCGACAGCATTGCTTTTGCTACGTCCTTAGAATCCAGGCCAAGGTTGCCTGTACCTATGGCTGGGAATGAAACAGAAGTAACTCCATTGGCTTCAGCTTTTCGAAGGCACTTTAGAACGGACTCTTTTATCCCTGTAGGGTCTGCAGAGTCTGGCACAATGTGGTAAAGAAACCGAGCTCTTAAGTCACCTGCACTTGTGACAGCTATCGCACCAGGTGTCTGCGGTCCGAGAGCTGAGCACTCACTCTGAATTGCGCTACCGCCTTCTCGGGCAATCGCTGCTCCAACTCCATCGCCCTGCGCTAAATCGAGATCAACGTTGGACACAGTAACGATTGCATCTACGCTTTCATAAACGAGGTTGCCGACAATAACTTGAACCAATAACGGACCAAGTGTAAGCTCCAGCTGAGAATCTTCGGGTCTTCGGCGTGCTGTCGATGTTGGAGAGCGCTTAGAAACCATCATCTCTTCCTTTTCGTAATCTGCCAAAGAGGTAGAACTTCTAGTTCCTCCTCGTGACCTGCGGCGGGAGCTCTTCCCTGGACCTTTTCCTGCCACAGATACGGAATTTTTACTCTTGAACTCTGCTTGAAAGGCTAGGACAGTTGGCGTATCTTTATCGAAGACAACAAAGCGAACTTCTTTGATAGAGCTTGACGTGTTTCTTTGACTAAAAGCATTTGCCTCTTCGACAGATATTTTGGCAACTTGATCCCGTGGGAATCCAAGTTTTCCCGTTCCAATTGCGGGAAAAGCAATGCTTTCTAAGTTCCTCCGATGCGCTTCCTCGAGGCACTTTCGTAACACGGCACGCAGTATCTAGGGCATAAACGAAGTGACAACATCAGCTTCATTCTTGCTTGACCAAAACGTCCAGTTTGAATGTCAATAACTACTTTATTTAGCTTTTCGTTTGCTATAAATATGAGTTAAAACACAACGGTTTAATTATACTTAAATTACAACTTTGTGATCGTGTTTGAAGCTTCAAAAACATTCAAAAGAGCCTCAAAATAAGACATGACTTAAGATGGTCGTATTATCAATAAACAAACCAAGCAACATTTCAATCCAAATGAAAACTCAAAGACATGCAGATTACGTCATTACCAAACTCTTACCGAGTTTACGGTTTATAGTTCTGTAAAATAATGGCAATTTTGGAGAGAAAAATGTTTAAACGGTTAGATAAAATACGATCAAATAAAAACTGTGCGGTTGATTGATGTTCTCACAGTTTGGCAAAAACTGCGTTGATAACTTCCTATAGATTCAATCAAATCTATTTTACAAAAATATACTAACATAAAATGAACACTTCGTTGTTTGTACTGGTAATTGCCCGGTTCGAGTACTCTTTACTGTCTACACAACACACACGTGCATGTTCTACGGTCTTCTTGTCCAACTATTAAATCAAAACCAAAACATGTAATACTTGTTTAGTGCCCATTCTTTGTTGAAAACAAGCTCAACGAGGCAGTAATAGAAAAAACAGAAGTTATTTAAGTTACGCTGAATAAAAAGTGGGAAATAAGAATAAGATGATTTCGATGTCAATCACGTATTAGTACCACACTACCTGCTCAATACCCCCTCCGCTGTTGCCACACATCACATGGAACACGTGCTGGCAGTTCAGTTTGTATCCACTGGTTACACAAACTTGGTTTGCTTTAAGTGGAGCCTTAGAAGTACACTCTTGCTGGAGCCCGGGTCCTGCTGCAATGCTGAGGGCACTTGCACAGGGATTTGATTTCAAATTCATCTCTTTGGCTGTTGTGTTGACAAGAACGTCAGCCTGTTATGCGAGGAAAAACTAAGAATCAAAATAAAGCTTTAATGCCTACAAACGGGTAGATGGTGCGGCTATCGTGAGAAGAGATCACGCAGGGAAACAGTCGTGTGGCAGCGATGGAGAGTGACACTGGTGTGACATTGCCGGTGTCACCAATGTCACATGGGTGATAGCAACTGATAGCATGGTAAGAATGATAGCAGCGATGTGACAACAATGACAGCAATATCGCAGTGACAATAACGTATGCATTTGATGAACAATAGTAGTAACATCACTGTCAAAGCACTAATGAGTTTCAAATATTTCGTAAACCTACACGCCATATTCAAATGTCTTCTAAGCAGGACAAAGGTCACACAAATAATCGATTACAGATGTATACCAACCTAACGCAACAAAAACGCAACCTCAAAACAAACCGTTCGGTTTGCAACAGAGAACATACAACTGTCAACGAGAAAATTGAGTATGTTTGTTTTCTTGACAAAAAATACCTATAGTAGTCTGTTACTAAAAATATAAGTGGTGTGCGAAGACTTGCACTACCTTTCTCCGTGTAAAATGTGCCAACAAATCAACCCTCTTCTCAGAAACAATTGGATAATATATTAATATGTGATACAACAAAATAGGTACAACACCTACCACTTCACGAGCTAGGTCACCAGCCTTCAAAGTAATTCGCATATTCTGCGGAGTAACAACGGTGTACGGATCAGAGGGTTGCTTCGGTTGGGGACTAACAGAACCAGATTGCGCGATAGACTTCTTTTTCGAGGTGCTCTTGTCTTTTCCTTTTGTTTGTTCCCAGAAATCTTCCTCTTTTCCAAACCGCTTCTTCATTTCTTCAGCAAACGACTTGACAGTTGAAGCATCGTTGTCACAAATGTGGATATCTGTCAGTACAGAACGTGGCTTCTTTTCCGAGAACTCCAGGATCGCATCAATCATTACTTCCGCACACAGATCGTGCGGAAATCCGAACACACCGGTACTGATGGCGGGGAAAGCTACCGATAAATCGAGCTTCGCTTTTTCAAGACTTTCTTCTACAGCAAGCGACAGATATCTTTCTTCTTTTGTTTGCTTCCCTCTGCTCCTTTCACGATCACACAACTGATTCCACTGCGGTCCAACAGCATGGATGACTTTCTTGCACGGTAGTTTGTATGCACCTGTTACCACAACTTCTCCTACAAGTAATTTTCCATGACTTGTTACATACTTGTCGCATTCTTGCTCAATTTCCCGTCCACCAGCAGTGACAATGGCCTTAGCAACACCTCCAATATGCTGCAGAGCTGAGTTGGCAGCATTGACAATGACGTCTACTCGATGTTTTGTGATGTCAGCATGGTAAACAGCGATCTTCTTGCGTTCAGGTGTTATGTAAGTGCAAATGCAAGTTTCAGAACTGCCACTTTTAGGACCACTCAGGATAGGATCTTTGGTGGACAAGGGCTTTGACGCAGATTTCAATTCCACAGTACACTGGTGTTCGCTTTGGACTATCTTGAGCATGGACAAACCTTGTCCTTTCAGAAAGAACTTGCGCATTCCAGGTTTATCAACCGGAATGTTTTTGTAAAGAATACCACGAATTATTTTACTCAGCTTTGGAAGCCCTACTTGCACTCCATCGTTCGTTCCAGAAATCAATACTCCATCTTCACCATCTGTGCCTTCTGATATTGCTACTGTGTAACGTCGCAGCTCTTGCTCAATTTGTTTAATCTGGTCCGAGAGGTATTTAAATAAAAACCTCTTCTGTCCTACTGAGAGTGGGATGAACTCGTGCAGGATTGTGTTTTCTTCGAAGAATCGTTCTATAGCCGTGTAGCTTTGTTCAACATCATCACTACATCCTCTCACCCATAAAGTGCCGCTCTTCTGCTCGTAGTCTACATTCACACGTTTGGATATCTGTAATGCATCTCTGAACTCGTTCCACTTGTCCGTTTTCAGCAACTGCACATGATCGTCTTCTAAGTGCTTGCTCTGCTCATCAAAAAGAGTTTTCAAAAGGTCGGAAGCTTTGCGAGCTTGGTTGCCGTTCACCCCAAGCACCAGGACTTCGTTCAGCTTTTCGCTATCGAAGGAGACAACCGCCTCGATTTTGTCATCGTCAAACTTTTTGTAAACGTATGCTTGAGCATCTGCAGTCTTTAACACAGCAATTAACGGAACTGGCAGCTCCAATGAAACATCCTTGCTTTTTGCCAATAACTGCCACACTGCCAGATTTGCTTTGTTGATGGTATCTTGGGGCCCCTTGAAGTAAGCTGCTTTTTCGTCGGGACAAATTTTAATCTCAAGACCTCTGTACTGTCTTTCCAATCGCTCTTTCAGACCACAGTGTTCTAACAGAAGGAGTTTTTGTGCTGGTAAATCTCTTATTTCATCTTTCACCATTGATGCCTTAAACTGCTCTTCTTGAACGATGTCAGAAATGAGATCCTCAAGCTGTTGAGCAAGGTTGTCTACTTGCTCTCTTCGACCGACAATACTTACATGATTGTCAGAAGACAAAGGCGTCACTGTTAGCTCCATTTTTGAAAATGACTTGACAGTTTCGTGCGAACGTTCCTTGAAAGCAGTCAGAGCCTCGTCTAAAACCCGTACATTTCTTGTTGAAAACTTTGATAAAAACGAAAGCACTTCATTCAAGGCTTGTTCCCACTTGCTATCCTCCAACATATTTTCTTCATCAGTTTTGAGGATGACTCTCCCTTCTTTATTAGGAATTCTCTCGATCTGTAAGAAGTTCTTCTTAAGAAGTTCATTTAGTACGTCACCATAATGGTTCTCGACGAAATCTAGAACCGTTTCGAAATACTCCACTTCTCGGCATTTTGGCAACACTTTCTTGCCACTCACATTTCCATCAACAAAAAATGAATAGTGGGGTCTTACAACAACCTGGACATTGTTAAAACGATGCTCTCTGGAGACCACTCTGTCAACAACTATAAGCAAAAAGATAATCTAGGATTAGCATTAAAGTTAGTGAGTTAAACACGTCTCCAAGATATATGAAAGCCATCGTGTGTAAAGTCGTTTTTGTGTGAAGCTATATTTACAAGAATATCCAACTTAAATCTTAAAATCACAACCATAACGTGGTCATATCAGTTGAACGAAAACTCTATACGAATGAAGTTACACAAAATGTTGAAACATATTACTGATGGTGGAGGTTTACGACAGTATTTAATAAACTTATTAGGGATTCGAAAAAACTTTTTCAACAGTTTTCTAAATACTGAGGAAGAGGTGACAAAAGTCTAAAGCTACACCAGGCAAGTAACTCATTGCTTCAAGGTGCTCTACTTCTTCCAGTCACCCAATAAACACAACGTAAGCAAATGTATTTCCCTTAAGCAAAGGTTAGTTTTAAGATCACAGTGAGAATATTTCAACTGAATAAAGACTACTTTAAAAATTTAAATCAACTTGCAATTTTACTTTGTAAGAAAAAAATATGGGAAAAATTTGTGCAAGTAACTGGACGACGTAGTGGTTAATAAAAGTAACAAAAGATTGGAACGGGAATCGGGAACAGAGCTATATGTGAAAAGGAATAAAAGAGCTAAGGGAAATTTTGCGGAAAAAAACACAAGATGCAATGACCATGTATCACATCCAGTGTATTCTGACCTAAAGGACTATGTAAACAGCGTTCCGGCTGCAACACAAAAGAGAGAGAAAAACACTGAAAAAGGCCGAGCTTATGAAATTTTGCTTTCAAAATTGCTTTGTTATAGTTACAGCAAGAAAAGGCGAGACATTACTAACGATCTGTTCCATGACTAGTTAGAATGGTTCATATGACATGTTGTTGAGATTGGTAAATACCTCGTTGTGTTTGGCCAACAGGTATGCATATTATAAAGGCTTCACACCATATAACTAGCTCGAGAAATTTAGTCTAAACGGGTTAATCTAGCCAAGTTTGATTCGCTTGTTGAACGAATGATCTTCCTTCATTACAAATATCTAAGGTTGAAATCAGTGTCCATGTTTGCTTGTAAGGAAATATGACAGTGTTAACCATTACAGAATTAATTATACCTTCAGAATCCTCAAAGTAAACTAATGCAAGGTCTTCTCCAGAGGTGAACTCAACCTTGTTAACATCATCGCCATTACTTCTTTTCTTGTTTTCAAAGTAGTACATGATGGTGTCCTTTGTGGTGTCTGGTGGTAGGCCCGTGACGATTACACAGCTACATATCTCGACTTGTTCCACAACAAGTTTATTTTCATCCAGTAGTCTCTTCTTTGTTTTTTCCATAACTTTGTTGAAATCTGAAGGTATTAACAAAGAAAGCTAGCACACAAATAACATCTAAACAACACTGAAATTGATCACTTATCATTCAAGGTAGCATCAGTTAACAGTAATTCGTCAGAGGAAAAGTCAGGTATTTACTTTTGGAGTGGGGCTTAGTAGGTTCTTTTAGAGAAATGTTTATTTCTAGTAGACAGACTGGGACGTACCAGTGAGTGTTATACTGAGGTGTAGAACAGAAACGGGAAGCCGGGCCCACTGCACACTACACCCCTGCCCGTGCTCAGCAGTTAAAAACTAAGTATAACAAAAAAACAGTCACAACTTTATAAAAGCTTTTCAAAATACCGACTCTAGTAGTACGTGAAAATAAAACCTAAAAAGTAAGTTCTTCGTTTGGCAAACAAAGTCAGGTTTTCATTCCTTCGGTTAGATAACAAAAAACGGGAATGGTGATTTTCGTAAGCAGTTCGTTTTAGAGCTAAGACATGCACATGAAAAGAACACTGTATTTGAAATGATCACTAGTTTTAAGGTATTTTTACCCGGTTTCTCCACAAAAAATACTAAAGCGTTGTCACCATCACCACGTATGACGTTACAGACTTCCACTTCTGAGATGGCCTCCATATAGAATAAAAGACTGTCCTGTGTAGTTTTTTCACTCAATCCTCGTACTAATAGTTTGAGTGGGTCCTTTGGTAGCTGCTTGATGGGTTCCTTTAAGGTCACAGTTAACTCACTGCCGTCAACACGGTGAGGCTTGTGTTGGCCTTTTTCAACTACACGCTGTGCATCTGTAGCAGAAAAATATGACGAAAAATTCTTGGCAGCTTTTTTTGTTTATCTCAAGCGACGTTAGGATAACAAAGACTTATGAAAGAGTAGATACGAAGTTTAATGATAGATGGCATTCGCACTGGTAACAAGTTAAGACAAACTTTTCCTAAGGGAAACAGATTTCTGCTTAATATACAGTCTTTCATAAATTAGAGTAAATTTTGGTCAACTTAACTTTCGATTTATTGGAGCCAAAATTCTGAAATTCACAAGATGAAGAACAGAAGAAGTTTGTATCTATGCAGTCCTTTAAGAAAACTTTTCAAAAATTTCTTTGTGAATCTCTACAGATGTTACTTACATCTACCGTCATTCTTCGAATGCGAGGTTCCCCGAATGGGAGGAAATATTTGTCTTCGGTTGAAAAAATCTCGGCACACGAGAACTCTAAGAAATTTTCCTTTAGCAATAAATAAACGTCTTGGGTGGCGCATTATTCTGACAGAAGAACAATGTGAAATCTTACTTGAAGGACAAACACGAATTGATAAACGGTTCTGAGAAATTTGAAGTAAAAACTCGCATGTTGTTGATTTATTTTCCATTTTGCCTTTCCACCGCTCGTAAATGCTGTGTATTAAAACAATAAATAAAATACCATTACATACCTTGAGGTACTTTGTTCAACTTCTAATTCCTGTATTTTTCTTCAAAATATATCCATATCTAACAATAAAATATCCATTGCTTCGCGAGCACATAAGTCCTCAAATCCGAGCAAAAATGACATCGTGAAAGGAAACAGCCGGTGCGCACGTCTTCGATGGCATCATTTTCCCGCTTTTTTTGGGCGCACACACCAAAGAAAAATTTTTACAAACCAGGATTATTTGTAATTTAATACAACATTTTCGTGTGCTGATCCGGTAGTCGAAATCTGGTAAGTAAACCATTTCATTGTCCGGTATCGTTTGAAACGTGTGTCAGTACAATTGCTTTCTAAAACGTCCTACAGACATTTTCGAAAACACATCTGGCAGAAATGGAGTGCGTTTATCCCTAATTTGACATAAATGTGGCGGTTCTTTCTGTCTTCATTTATCTCATAAATTATGTTGGTGTATATAACTAAGTTTAATGCTAAAAATCATTCAATTAAAGTGTCCGGACAACCTGCTAAGGAAGCCTTGAAATTCTTCCTCGCATTCGAGGAAAATTTCTCTCATTCGAGGGATTTTTTGTCCCAAAACAACTCAACCTTACTCGAAGACCTTCAAAGTGAAAAAGTCAAAATTAAGTTTCGACGTAGTACTCATCGAAATTCTTGTTTTGATTTATTTAGACGTACCTGATTGTTAGTTTCCTGTAGGAAAACAAAGCTCGAAAATTTTTTTGCTCGCATTCGGAGAGTGACTGTACCTTTTTTCAGTGCTATGCAACCCCTTTTTGCCTTTACTAATGATTCCGACCCTCCAAATATTTAGATTAAGTAGTAGCAACCTGACTTGGTTAGTCCATACTGTTTTGAGACTTTCCAGTATCAATTTGTCTTCTAGCTCTAAAGTAATATATATTTAACTCCTGAAATACAAAATAAACTGTTTTTGTTCGAAATAGTCAGACTGACAGTTGTATTACTGTAACACACAAAAAAAAGAAAAGGTGGAATCGCGAACTGGGAAGGAACAGAACTCTGTTATTGTGCAAAAATAACTTTATCAGAAAACCAACAAAAATGTTTTGCAATACTAACTTAATGTTTTAACTGTGATTTGGAGAAGCAGTCTTGAGTCATTTCCTCGGTTGCATCTTCACGTTCGTCAGATTTTGTGAGCAAAAGGACAAAATAGCCAAAAGCAAAATGACATGACAGTTACAGTAGTAAACATTTATCTCTTCCTCAGCTTCTTAAAACATTACCTTCTGACCGTACAAATGTGACCTCGGCCACTCCCGACTCCTGCTGTATATCAACGTGTTCAATTTCTCCGCCCCCAGACCTCCTCGTGTTCTCAAAGTAGTTACACACTGCATCTTCAGTAGTTTGTGGTGACAGGCCGCTGACCTTTACTACTCGAGACGCTGACTCTTCGTTAGAAGGGAAACCTTCTTTTTCTTCATCTTTGGTCTT
>JAOBRG010345570.1:0-14016 GCA_027574985.1 Umimayanthus nakama | reverse complement strand
TCCATGGCCTAGGACAGGGGAGCATTTTCACGTCAAATCCCACGTGTCTTTCTTAAAGGTCATTTCTCTTTAATTTTGTTTGTAGATTTTGATGGGGATGTCCTGTTATCCGTGGCCTAGGACAGGGGAGGATTTTTGTCAAATGGAACTACGTGGGACATGGGTTTGTTCTAGCCCAAGAGTTTAGGATTCTTTAAGCGCCACTCTCTTTTTTTTTAATTTTTAGATCTTGAAGAAATTGGAATTCTGTTTTTGTCTAAATACGCCCGAGGAGGAGCCTGAGAGGGAACCCCTCTACCAGTATAAGAGGTTCTTTTACAGACGGTGTCCTTGTGGTTGTGGTATATTCTATATTAGTTTGGAAACGGTCTAACGGTCTTTTTCCAATAAAGTCCCTCCTTTTTTTTCTTCTTAGACCATTAACGACATGGAGGGCTGTTACTGTGATGAGGCGGCGTGTTGTCACTGTTACTTGGAAAACATGCATTTGTGCCCTTGCGACTGTGGGCTGCTCATCTGCTACTATTTTGCTCATCTCTCAGTTTCTTTCTCTATCTACATTGCTTCCTTATCTTAGATTGGATGCCTTATCTGTCACTCTTTTGCTTCTCTATCCTAGATTTTATCGGTCAAGGAAGTGTGCCACTGTAACATAGTGCATTGTCACTGCAAGTTTGAACTGAGTCTGCTGAGTCAACGAATACGAATGAAGATGTTTGATTTGTAAATAAACGATGGTAGTGGCCCAATAAAAAACCAATTTCTATTCTATGTTGTATTTTTGTTTGTAGATCTTTACTGATGGTGCAGAATGTCGGTGTAATGGGTTTTTTAGTTTTTATACCCTTTATGCCCCTCACTGCTGTCTTGGTGGGTGTGGACTGTACAGGATAAAATCCTTCTGTTAGAAAGACTGTCCAGAAAAGAAAGAAAGACATGAAAGAAATGAAAAAAAAAGAAATAAAAAATGTTTTGTTTCATTTTTTGTAGTGGTGGCCTGGCAAAAGCCCCTGATGTTTGGCAACACGTTTAAAATACAAAGCGCGCCCTTTACATATGTAGTGTTGGCATCCTGTACCCCGGGCTCATCCTTGGTGTTTCGTGTGGCGTGTGGGATGGTGTTCGTCGCGGTTGAGACTTCGTCGCTCCTTTCATCAAGACAAATATTGGTGCCGTTATTGCATACATTCTCTTTTATGTTGAGGACCCCTTTTTTTCTCTTGACGACTGTGTTTGTTCTTTCTAGTGGTTTCCACACAACCGCCTGGGGTGTTTGGTGCGACGGCTCCCTTTAGTTGAATTCCGCTTCACCTTGAAACGCCGAAGTCATTTGTGGCATGCCCTGCTTGCTTCCCGTTGTACCTCCTCTCCTTGATCAGGCGGTTGTTTCTTCTTTGTAGATTGTGGCCCACCCTGAAGAAGGTCCCACCTGGTCCTGTGCTCAAGTTCGGTATAGCTACTGTTTCCCGTACGGGGTGTATCCGGGTTACTTCTATCCCCCCGTGCACCATCATCATTATCACGCCTGTCCTTCCTTTTTAGATTTTACCTGAAGTCATGCGCCCTGATTTATGGTGGGCCTTGCAATGGGACCTCGACGAGTGTAGTTGTTACCTTGAAGAGTGTTGTCCACCCGGCTATGATGTCGAGAACGTTTATGAATGTCACCACCATCATCATTTCTGCGAGGTGTCGGTGACCCCTCTTACCGAGACGCTAGGTTTATGGGGCCCGGATTACATTCCGTTTGATTACCGACCCTAATCTGTCTTTTTTTGTTTGGTGCTTCCATGATGAGATGTCTGTGGTTTCATAAACGCTTGAATTGGTTTATCCATCAACAATTTTTGAGGGTTTTGGCATCTTATTCTATTTTGAGGAAAGATTCTACTGGAACTGGAAGAGAGGCCCCAAGATGAATGTGTGGAACTGTCTGACTCTTGCTGTCCCTATGGCTATACGCCCACGTCCCCGGAAGCCTATCATCACCATCATTATGAGGACCTCGTGCACTATTTTAACCTGAATCCTTATCGATGCTACGGCTATTTGTTCCGTTACGTTCCTTGATGGTGGGTTTTATGTGTTGTAGATCCTGCTGGTGGTGGAGCAACTCGGCCCCTACGGGAACGCAACCTGACTACTCCGTCCCTATTGCTGTCCGTACGGCTACGATCCCACCCCTCACCAAGACTACCACCATCATCACTACGATCTGGCCAAGTGTATCCCCGAGGGTCGCCTCCTGGATTTGAAAGCCGAACAGAACGTCTTTCCCATGTATCGCTATAACCAATATTGGGTCGGACTAACTCGATGAGGAACACTGTTTGTTCTGTTTGTTTTGTTGTAGATCGTTTTGGAAGACGTGGAGGCCTGGGACATGCCCTGTCTACTCCATCCTTATTGTTGTCCCCACCAAGAGGTGTCTCATCATCATCACTATGTTCATGCCAAGTGTACCCCCACGGCGAGCTTCCTGGGTTTGAAAGCCAAACAGGACTTCTTTCCCATGTATCGCTATGATCAAAATAGGGAAGGAACACGAACACATACACAGGATTTCTTTTTTTATTTTCATACTCAGAAATAAAAGGTTTACAGATTTAAACGTGTCTTGGCTTGCATGATTTTCTTGACCACGTTTTCTGTCAGGGTTTTCTGACCGGGCAAACGGTCGATGGCTTTAATCATCTTGCGATCTGCCACGTGCTTGCCCTTCAAGTTCTTGGCGCGTGCGTAATCGATGTCGTGCTGTTTGGCAATCCGATCCAAACGATTAATGCCCGGATCCCCACGTTTCAAACGTTTTTTCAAATGGGTGCCGGGTCCCATGTACTGATAGCCTGGCCAATGCCATTCGCGTCCGGTCTTGCCGATCCATTTCTGAATGTCCAAGCCGTACCCTCGCTTCTTCAATAATCGTTTCCGTCGAGTCTCCGACGCAGTTTTCGACCGGCAGCCCAATCTTTCCATCCCTCGGCGGGGTCAAGACGTCTCCGAGCTGGCGGGGTGGAATCCACACTTTTATACCCGGCCAGGAGGCCCTCTTCCAACATGCCTCGCATGAAGCTCTTCTTTTACTTTTTGGGAGGAGGCGCCGTCTTCTTCGGCGGGACGGGGTGGGTGGGGGGTTCCTTCTTGGGAGGGACGGTCGCAGCAGGGCGTTTCAACTTTGAGCGGGGGTTGGAGGTGGTGGTGGTGGACGTGGGGTGGCTGGTTTGCGTTTGAGTCCGGTTTGCACCATGCGTTTCATCCATTTTTCCAAGGCGGTGCTTACCAAATTCTCGTCTTCTTCTTGCTCATCCACGACCGTGCCGGCTTCCCCGCCAGGAATCTGTCTGAGATGTTTGGTGGCCTCGCCTAGGGCACGAGAAAGCAGTTTGATTTGTAAAACGGCTTCGGTGGCTTCCAATTGTGGATCGGCTAAAAGGCGTTTCTTTTTGGCCGCCATGTGCCCGGCCCGATTCAATAAGGCATTGCCGGTCAATTCTCCCTTGTACCACTGCACCACGTCCGGCAGTTCCTTCCTGGGCAACACGATCATCTCTTCCATGACGCACACTGATCTCCACCGGCGGCGGTCGTCGTTTCTTTATAGTTTTCGCAACGGCATAAAACATTGACAGGCTTCTTTTAATCCCGTCCACAACCCACGTCGTTTGGTGGAATGACGCCGTTTGCCTACGTCACACAAAAGCGACTTGTACCGTCTCAGGCGGGCCATCACAGGGGGCGTCAAATGAATGCGTCGTTTCAAGAGATTGAGCACCAGTTCACTCAACACACTGATTTGATCCTGATTGGCATGTTGTAACAGATAACAGCGTCGGGTGGGTGTCGTTTGAAACACGGCTTCCAAAAAGGGATGTTGACGCTACAGGCGTTTCATCGTCGGCGACGGGTGGCGGCGGCCAAGCCTCTTTTGGCAGCGTACCCGACAGCCCCACCTAAGGCAGCGGCTTTACCGGCGGTAGCGGGGCCAGGAGTGCAAAGATAGGGAGGATACCGCCTTGTTGGTGTCTTCTGCGTTTGCTTCGTCTGGTGCTGCGTCGACGTTGTCTGGGGGTAGGCATACTGGTATGGTTGGCTCTGGACACAGGTCGGTCACTTTTATAGAGGGGCGCGGGCAGTAGACGAACTGCGCCTCGTAAGCGATCCGATAGGTTTCGGTCAAGGGGGTCACAAAATCCGTGACGATCTTGTCCAAGGTTTGCATCTTGATCAAAAAGGCCGTAGGGTCGACTTCCTCCCCTCCTCGAGCCCAGGTTCTAGATTCAATCAAGGTTTTGATATACGTCATATAGGCAAAGCGGCTCAATGGCACCAAACTGCCCCAGTTTCGAAACTCGATCCAGCCTTTGACCAACGTACTGACAGCGGCTAAGCCCACCACCACCCAACTGTTTTTCAAGATCGGGCCCACAATCAAGCCCAACGCCATGAGGAGCAGCGCTAAACCATTCCACCATATATGAGCCCGTTTGAAACGTCTAAACTGACGACGACGACACCACCAGTGGCGATGATAATAGGCATACCACCCCTCCAAACCCGCTAAGGTCGGACTGCCATCCACTTGATCCTCCTCCAACAAAGAAATGGTGGTGACCATCTTTAGAATCGCACCGATGTGGCGGGCGTACTGGGTGTCGAAGTCCGTTGCACACTTGGAGGACGCTCATCTTTATAGACGGTGGTGATGGTATTGGTATGGTATTGGAGAGGTTTTTTTTATAGGTCCCGTTTGAAATGCAAGATGAGTATGGTGGGGATGGGACTGGCAAACTGGACTAGGCGACCGTCGGTTTCGGCGATTTGGCTTTCGATGCGATCCACCACCTCGTTGCGGAGCGGAATGTACTGGATGTGTAACGGTTCGAAGTAGACGGTGCCCCGCTCTTATTGTTTGTATTTCACCTCGCTCAACAAGTCGGTGACTTGCCCGCTCACGATACTGCTTCCTCCAATGTCCGAGTACACGTGCAAGGTCCGTGTCGGATTGCCCATGACGGACCGAAACGCTTGATTCAAATGGATTAACCGCCATTTCACACTCATGCTCAAACGAAACACTTCGTTTTGAGTGACGCGCCAAAACGCGTTCACGCCGCGTTGGTCGGGCAGATCCGCCCAGTCGGGTTTGGTTTGGAAATTCGGAATGCCTCGCTCGATGTTGGTCTAAGGCTTCAAGGTTTCGAGCTCGATGTATTCCCAGTGCAGATTGGGACCCAACGTAAATCCCCGTTCTTATTCTGGATCAACCACCCCACATTGAGGGCTAACTCCACATCGGTGGCGACTTTGGTCGTGTTGGTCCGTCCCTCGTGCACCATGGCTCCGTTATTGATGAACAGTTCCTGTTCCGAGCTGTGCTGCTTCCATTCCCATTTCACGTACCAATGGTCGCCCTGGGCATTCGTAAACTTGTCTCCGTGCCGTCCTTTTCGCCGCACCCTCTTCTAAATGATGGATAATGGCCCGTATGAAATGTTCGCCATCCACCACCGAGTCCAAATCATCAATGTCGTCCATCTGCACGACGGTGCGTTTGGACTGCTTCTTCCCATCGTGGGTCACATACCACTTGATGGAAAACAGGTACTGCTGTTTGGGGACCAACTTATGCAGATTGGCGCGGGTATCCGGCAAGGACAGACTGCTCAATCCCACTTTCCAGCCTCCCCCTTGCAGGTGGAGAGGGTGAGGTAACCGGAAGGTAAAATAATTGGGGCATTGCCCTGAAGTTCGGGGGTGTTGACATTACTGGGTAAGGTGACGTAAAAGTCAGAGGTCGTGGTCATCACGCCAGGTCTTGACATCGGATCCAACTATTGTATTTTCGAGGCCAGCCTTTCCACTGCACGTACCATTGTCGTTTAAGTACTTTTTCGATGCGCCACAACGTGTCATCGCCCACCGTCACGCGTTGCAGTTCCGGTTCGTAAAAGGTGCCTTCCACTAAGGTGCCGTCGAATTCTTTCCACTTTATAGAGAGGCACACTCCCGGCCAGGACACGGCGCACCACAAACACTTCTTCGGTCCAACCGGGTAAGTAGCCTTTTTGAAACGTGCGCGCCTGTTTGCTCAAACGCACCCGGTCTCCTGCTTTTAATTTGGGCGGTTGTTGGAGACGGTCGGGATACAACTGGTTCCACACTTGCAGTTCGTTGTCGGGCGTCACGTTTTGCGGCGCCCTCCGAATACTACGATGCAAGCTGGCGTTATACCCTTGCACCACTTGCGAACTTCAAGGTATTGGCCGCTTTCAAGTAGTGATACAACCGTTCTTTCAGGGTACGGTTGAACCGTTCGATGACCGAGGCTTTGGTATCCCCATAGGTCAAAAAGTGGTGAATGTGGTGTTTTTTCAACACCTATTGAAAGGAGCGATTGTAAAATTCTATGCCTTGATCCGTTTGCAATTGATGAGGACGACGCGGGTGAGCGCGTTTCAGGATCCGTTCCCAGGTTTGGGCTAGGGGCCGTCCGGTCTTGTCTTTGAGCGGTTCGACCCACGCGTACTTGGAGAGGACGTCCAACACCGTCAACAGATACCGCGTCCCTCGATTGTGTTTGGCTAATCCTTGCACTTCCACCAGATGGGGGGACTCTTTTTCTTCATCTTGACAGGAGGAGCATCAACACGCGTCTCGTCAACAAGAAGTGCCAGGTGGGGACAGACAAGGGATAGGTTTGTCTCACTTGGCAATAGCAAGCCAAACTGTCACGCGAGGAGACATGCGAGATCATCCACACCACAAAAGCCATAAAATGCCCCCAGTGGTAGTTTTTATAGGTGAGGAGTTTGTGGAAGAGGTCCAGGGCGACCCCGTGGTAGGGAATCAGGTCGGGGAAATCCAGATCCGAATAGTACCGTGTGTACAAGGGCGGGCAGATGCGACGAATGATTTGCCAGGCTAACCCAATACAGAGGTCTTCGTAGGTCCCAGGTCCGGGTTTCCTTTTATGGTCGAGGGGTGGAGTCAGAGCGTTTCCTGACGTCCCATTGGGGGAGTCGGAGCGTTTCCTGACATCCCATTGGTGGGTTCGGAGCGTTTCCTGACGTCCCATTGGTGGACGATGAGGTCATCCCAACTCCTTTTGCGGGTAAGACAGAGGATAAAAAAAGGAGTGGGAGGGGTTGGAGTTCAGACTGCAAGAAAGATGGCCGATAGCAGTGTGAATCGCGTCACCTTTGAACGCGCTCTTCAACGAGAAAAAAACCGCCAAAAAACGGCATCGCCAAGGCAGTCAACAGCGCGACCTGAGTGAACGGCTACAACAACACAAGGAGATCCCGGTGATGAACCGAAGAAGAAAAAAACCAAGGAATCATTCCAGAAGGACACTTTGGCGCTGAATACCGTTGGACCCGCCCAACCCCCCGCGACGGAAGTGCTTCTTCCGCCTTTTACACCCTCGCCCACATACATACCATGAACTGCCCTCCACCTTTGAGGAGCTGATGGCCCAAGTGCCCGATTGTGTAGAAGTGCCACCACAAGAGGAATAACCAAGAGAGAAGATACCGTTTGGATGGAATCTCCCACCCACACCGTCCAACTGGCATGACAAGCCTCCCCCGAAGGGTGTGCTGCATGCGGTTTTGTTTGGAAAAAATCCCATCTATGTCTATGATGAAAGGAGGTCCCACCACCCCTGGGGTTTCCGTTTCACCACCTGCCCTTGGCTCACCATATGTCGAATCAATGCTAGGCCTAGGTCAAGTGCCCTCATCAACCGTGTGTGGTCTTCTGGATGAAAAAAAGTCCCCCAGGATCGTGGCCAAACTTCAAGCCCAAAAACATCCCCAGCTGATCGCCGGCCAGGACACTACCCAAGATCCCAACCTGCCGCTCATGTGTTTTTGCAACGAGCCCTTGGCCCTGCGTGTCGCCCGCACACCCAAGAACCCAGGACGGTTGTGCTTGACTTGCAAAAGCCAACAGTGACGGTTCTTCCAATGAATCAATGAACCGTGGTCGCCGCGCCTATTGGACAGGTGGGCTCAAACCCACTGAAAGAGTATAAAAACACGGGTCTGGCCTGGATCATCTGTCAGTTGGGCGTGATGCTGTCCTAAGTGTATCTGGTTCTGGACCTGGAAGGATTTGAAGTGCAAGGCCAATTCATCTTACGCGAGTTAGGCTGGTGCGATTGGACGGGATGGCTTGGTGGACATAATATTTATCATCTCGCCCTGCCTTATCCTGCCCTTTGGAAAGACAAACGCCTTATTCGATCTGTACGACGCCACATCCACGATTTACCCTATCATCCCCATCCGAGAGAAAAGGCGCGTCCCGCTGACCATTTGGAACAGGATGTGAAGCAACATTGTGGAACAGTACCAACAACCCAATAAGATGGTGATGGCCTACAAAGGAGGACATTATGAAAAAGATCTGTTGGAACGTTTGGGCATCCCTCATTTCAATTTGGAACAAGCCCACTGTCCTAAATTCAATGCCTTGACACGACTCCGTCATGCCACCACCTGCGGCTGTCACGACGATCCCTTTCGCCATCAATGTCCTCAAATGGAATGCTACCATTTTGTACAGTGGATGCGAGGACACTTGGGTTTAGACCGTGATTGGAACTTTGTGAACATGCCTCGCGTAGCACGTTTGATCACTTGTCAATAAAACACGGTTGTGAACCCCAATGAACCCCAATGCCAAGTGTGGTCTCCCTTTTTACTTTTATTTTTTACTATTATTATTTATATTAATTAATTTATTTTTTATTTTCATTTTTTTATTTATTTTTTTAATTTTATTTTTTTTTATTTTTCTTATTTTTTCATTTTTTTTATTTTTTACCCCCCTGACTTTTTTGACCCACCCCTCCCTGATTTTTTCTCACCCACCCGCCCCTCCCTGAATATTTTCTTTCTGGCTTTGTCCTCCTGGCCATGACGTCATCCTCTCTCTTGTCCTCCGCCAATGAGGAGCCGCCAAACCCCACCTGTCAATCATCCAACCTCACCTGTTCATCTTCCTACCTATATGGGCAATGACGAACCTTATCGATTTTTTGGGGAACCATTCGATATTTCATCGGAACCAATCAGAAGCCAGGAAACATCTTCGGAAATCTTCGGTAATTTTCGGAAATTTCCGACGATGGTTCTCCACCTATCAGAAGCCAGGAAAAATCTTCGGAAAATCCGGTCGCCAGGGGCTGATAGTACTACTAAATATAAGTACTTGGTACTGTTTTATCCAGCGATGTGCGAAAAAATACTCTTGAAACTGTCAATTGAGCGCCCGTGAAATTCACGAGCGTGCTTATCTTATCACTCTTCAAGCGTCCGATGACCCAGCTAATCTAACAGTAACAAGTCTTAATATATATATGTATATCTCAATCTGTGGACAAAGTTTAACTAAGTGTCTTAAATTTTAAATTTGGTAAAAGGCTTTGTCATTTTGCTTTAATACACCGACGGTCAATTGCAAAGAAAGTTCGTTCATGTTGAATCAAAAATAGTTCGATCAGAAGTGTTTTAATAGCACGTGCTACAAAATCGCGTGGGATTTCTAATAATAGTTGTTACCACCTTGGCATGCATGTCGAAGGAAAAATCCTTCCCCACATAACAGTTTAGTTAACAGAATACAACGTTAACAGAATATAACTCGAAAAGCTTGCAAGATATTATTTGGTTCAAGCGTTTATTTTAGCTTATGTTCTGTTAAACTGACGCGCTTACAAGTCTGCGAAAAAACATTAATTTATACAGCTGTTTATAACTCTGGCTCAAATAATTGATAACCCTTTTGGAAGGTAGGCAGCTATGCACATTATTTGGTTGCTTTAGTCATTTCATACTAAAAGGTTGGCGACAACTTATTTAATTTCAACATGTAAAACACTAGCCTGAGTTTCGGATTCTCATCTCGGTCGAGGTAGGAGTCTAAAACCCAGGCTAGTAAAATTCTGGCTATCTGACTAGACAAGTTTACTTAAAACTATTTTCAGATATGCCTGTATCAATGTATGTAAGCAGTGTATGGTAGTGTAGTGGATGTAATAATGATACGAATAAAAAAAGTTGTTGTTGTCAGCAAGACCGGGCGCGAGTGACATTGGCCAGGCTATCAGTACATGGGACCCGGCACCCATTTGAAAAAACGCTTGAAACGCGGAGATCCGAGCATTAACCGATTAGATCGTATTGCCAAACAGCATGACATCGATTACTCGCGAGCCAAGAACTTGAAGGACAAGCACGTGGCGGATCGCAAGATGATTTGAGCCATCACCCATTTGCCCGGCCACAAGACCCCGACTGAAAACGTGGTCAAGAAAATCATGCAAGCCAAGACACGTTTAAATCTGTAAACCTTTTATTTCCGAGTATGACAATAATAAAAGAAATCCTGTGTATGTGTCGGTGTTCCTTCCCAATATTAATCTTAGCGATACATGGGAAAGAAGTCCTGTTCGGCTTTCAAGTCCAGGAGGCGACCCTCGGGGATACACTTGGTATAAAGGTAGTGATGATGATGAGGCACCTCTTGGTGGGGACACCACTAAGGACGGAATAGACAGGGCATGTGCCAGGCCTCCATGTCTTCCAGAACGATCTACAACAAAACCACCAAGGAACGTATCGGTATAAATGGCCCAGGGGTCGATAAGGATTCAGGTTATAGTAGTACACGAGTTCATCATAGTGATGGTGATGATCATCTTCTCGGGGACAACAATAGGAAGACAGTTCCACACATTCATCTTGGGGCATCTCTTTCAGTTCCAGTAGAATCTTTCCTCAAAATGGAATAAGACGGGAAAATCTTGAAAAATAATTGATGGATAAACCAATTCAGACGTTTATAAGTCTACAGACATCCAATCTAGGGTGCACCAAACAAAAAAAGGTCGATAAGGATTCAGGTTGTCATAGTACTGAGGTCATCTTAGTAATAGTGAATTTTTCCCCATATGAAGTTCAGCAACATCTTGGTCAAGGCGCGGCGTTGGGAATGGTGCTGTACCTGGTCATAGTGTTGATGGATGAACCCATTCAGACAACCCATCTAGGGTGCACCAAACATAAAAGATAGATTACGGTCGGTAATCAAATGGAATGTAATCCGGACCCCATAAACCTATCGTGACGGTAATAATGATGATGGTGATGACATTCATAAAGGTTCTCGACATCATAGCCGTTAGGACAACACTCTTCAGGGTAACAACTACACTCGTCGAGGTCCCATTTCGAGGCCCACCAAAAATCAAGGCGCATGACTTCGGGTAGAATCTAAAGACAAAGGACAGGAGTCAAGTGATGGTGATGATGGTCCCTATACCTTTGCGTGACATCATAACCATAAGGGCAATACTCTCGAGCGTCCGGGCAGACCACCAACCAGGGAAGGGGGAATCTAGGACGACCTCGAAGAGAATCTAGTGAGGAACAAAAATAATGTCTTGGCCTTAGTGGACCGTCACATGAAGAAAGTGATGATGGTGCACGGGGGGGATAGAAGTAGCCCGGATACAGGCCGTACGGGCACAGGACAGGCCACAATCTACTAAGAAGGACGGCGAATCAGGACACCTACTGATAATGCTGGTGGTGTACTGGAGCGGAGTAGAACTGGCGAAATTCCCCCTCATCGCAACCTTCGTCTGGCAACACGTCCAATAGACTGTGCGTAGGCAATGATCTAGAAGAAAGAAGAGTCACAGTGGGAAGAAAGAATACGATACCACAAACGACCCGTGCCATGAGGGTGTTGGCCTGGATACAGGGTCAATGGGGATTCGACAAAACTTTTCTTGATGAAAACAGCGACGAAGTCTCAACTGCGACGAACACCATCCCATACGCCGCAGCAAACACCAAGAATGAGCACGAGGTTCAGGATACCAACTCTACAAACGTAAATAGCGTGACATGAACCACCCATCTAGGAAAACCGCTTTGTATTTCAAACGGGAGGCCACACAGAAAGGGGACTTGCCAGGCCAGTACTACAAAGTAATCAAATACATTTTTTTATGCTTTTTGTGAGAGGAGCGATTTGGGATAGGTCATTCTGAGTCCACAGCGACAATGGTGCTGGGCATAGGTGACACGAAAAGAAAAGAAGCCGTTACACCGGCACTCCCGCTGTCAAGATCTACAAAATTTAAAAAAGAAAGAGGGTTTTAAGGGTCCACCACTGCTGGGATTCTTTGACACATGAGCAAACCACATCCACAAGGACACCTACTCATTTCAAACAAGAAATGACAATGCATTGTGGCACAGTAACAAACCTCCTTGGCCAATAAGATCTAGAAAAGAAAAGGATAGTATCGGCACATGAGCACACCACATCCGCAAGGACACAAACTTAGATCTTCTCAGAAACAATGACAATGCCCTTCGTCACAGTACCAGACCGTCTTGTCCCATAACATATAAGAAGAAAAGAAAGGTGAAACATTATAGCGATAACATCTGATTTGGAGCACACCACACCCTCAAGGACACCGAGTGTAGAAGAACCTCTTATGTTGGTAGAGGGGTTCCACATCATCAAGAAAGAAACAAAATTCCAGTTTCTTCAAGATCTACAACAAAAAGTAAAACAAAGAAGAGAGAGAGGCTTAAAAGGAGGTAGACTCCCGAGCTAGGATAAACCCATATCCAACATGCTCACATTTGATGTGGTGATGCTGCTCTTTCTTTCTTTCTTTGTCCATTTTTATCTCAGGAGGCAACCAGTCCCAATAGCTCTGGGTTTCTCTCTCCACTTTTCTCTTCTTTCGCATAATTTCTTCACCTTCTTCAATCAACAAATAATTCTCCCCTCCGGGTTCGCCTCCTCTCCACATCTCTATCCACTTCTTCACATCTTCAGCATCTTCTCTTTCCACTTTCTTCCGAAACTCTCCTTCTGCCATCTTTCTTCACTTCTTTCTTCTTCACTTCTTTTACTTCGCTTCTTATCTTCGCTTCTTGCTTGGTCGTGCGACCAGATGACCATCGCCTCGGCCTGTAATTGCGATCTTCAAATGATCTGCATGGCCGAAGACACCATCGCCTCCGAACCCCTGCAAGGGTGGCGTCCCAACACCAATCACTCTAAAGCGGCCATGACGTGGTTGATGTGGCAGGAATGGCAGTTGGGCCGACCATTGCAGCATGCTAGGAACCAGGGCGAGTTCCGCATCCCGAGCACCCACTACACTGTGGACGGTTATGACCACACCACCCGCACCGTCTACGAATATCATGGGTGTAATTAGCACGGTTGTCCCCGCTGTCATCTTCAACGCCAGGAAACCTATACCAGGTTGCTGGACTGCACCATGGACGAAACCTACCGCAGCACCCAAGCCAGAGACGGTGTTTGAGGAACCAAGGGAACACCGTGATGGACATGTGGGAGTGTGCCTGGCGCCAGCGACAACTAGAAGACCCGGCCGTCGTCGATTATGTGACCTCTCTCCACCTCCAGGACCCTCTCCAGCCTCGAAGAGCGTTCTTTGGCGGACGCACCAATGTGGTGCAGTTGCATCGCACCGCCGACGCCACCCAAGGGGAAGAGATTCGCTATTGTGACTACACCAGCCTCTACCCTTGGTTCTACAAGAATGCCCGCTACCCCGTGGGTCACCCCGAGTACATCTATGCACCCGGTACGTTGGACCTCACCCCCTACTTTGGTTTGGCCAAATGCACTGGTTCTCCCTCCCCTGGACCTGTACCATCCCGTCCTGCACTTTCGTACCGGGGACAAATTGACTTTCCCCTTGTGCCGAACCTGTGTCCAAGAACAGTTGGACCGGCCACGCCACGACAAGACCTGGCGTTGTTCGCACACACTTGACCAACGGGCCTTGACCAGCACCTGGTGTACCCCCGAGCTCCAGAAGGCCGTCGAGAAAGGCTATGTGCTGCAAGCCATCACGAAGTGGCATTTTCCACAAAGCCAGCACGGCCTCTTTGCCCAGTATGTCAACACCTGGCTCAAGATCAAAGAAGAGGCCAGTGGGTGGCCGGC